>JAODAL010010873.1:0-102800 GCA_025379985.1 Phyllomedusa bahiana
AACAATGGGGGGCCCCTTCCGGGCAAACAATGGGGGGCACCAACCTGGCTAAAAAAGGGGGGGCCCTACCTGGTAAAAAAGGGGGGGGCCTCAAACCTGGCTAAAAATTTGGCCCCCTACTGGCTACGGGAGGGGGCTTTCTACTTGGCTACAAGGGGCATTTTCCCCGGCCGTAAGGGGCAAAAAACCGGGTTTTAAAGGGGGGGTTATTTCCGGGCTAAAAAGGGGAATTTTCCGGCTTTTCTTCCAAAGCCTTATCTTTTAGGGGGAAAATTGGGTGGGGTTTTTAAAAGGGGCGGGGCATAAACCCAAGTTGGGGGGTGTCCATGAAAAATTTTGACGGGCGGTTTCCGCGCCCCCACAAAATTCTCCTGCTTTTTCTTTTTCGAAATTTGGGAAAACTATGCTCTACTGCCCAGGATATGGGCCCCCATGTGTCCATTGGTTGCCCGGGGAAAACTGAAAGCATGCAGGTCCCTCCATAACTTGGTCTTTACCCGATGTGGACCCCTTTTTTTGTTGGAGGAAAAACCCTTTCCTTTGGGCCACAGGACATCCCTTCAGCATCCTCGGTTTGGTTGCCCTTGGCAACGCCCTTCCACCTTTTTGATTCTCCTCCTTTTTTGCACAAAAAACCCTTTTTGGTGAACCCAGACTTCCCAAAAACCGGGCCCTTTAGTTTACATTTGCCCTAGGGCCCTTTCCTGTGGGGGCACATCAAAGTAAAAACCTCTGTTTTTTCCCCGGGTGAAAAAGGGGCCCCAAACGTCTGCCCACTGCTTTGCGGGCCCATCCTTCAGGGAAAAATTCTCCTAAAAGTTTGCAAAAAAACCCCAAACCCCACATCATCCCTGCCATAAATCTTTTCAGGGCCTTACAAACAGCCATTTGGATTTTTCGGGTTTTGAAACCTGTGGTTCCCTTGACCCGGGAAATGGGTTTCTGTCATATCACCAAACCTTTGGCCAAAAAAAAAGGTTAGTCTCCCGTAGGGCCTCAGTATGTGGATGCATAGAAGGGGACATAGGTTTCGGCTTGCTGCTTTGGGCCCTCATTTGTACCATCTCGGCATTTGGGCCCGCTTTAGGACCCGAATTTAAATTTTCCCCCCATGGCAAAAAATTTCCCAAACCCCGGAATAGTCTCTTCAGACTCCAAGGGAATTACCCCAGTCTCCGTGTTAGGGATGTTCTCTTAGCAGCACTTTCTTTAAAATTCAGGGTTTGGCAAAATTTTCCCAAAATCCCCCCATATGTGACACCTTTATTTCGTCCCGACGCCATTTTTTGGGGCCGTCCTGGGGGGGATTTTGGGGGGATCCCGTCCCCGGGGTAGGGGCATATTGGCACCCACCCCGGGGCAACAAAGGGTTCCCTTTTAAACTGGCCTCAAACCCCCGGTTTATTTTGGCCCCGGGGAAAAATTAACCGGGAAAAAAAACAAAAATAAAAAAACAAAACCGTTTGGCCCACCCTTTAAAAAAATACGCGTTCCTCACTTTTCCCTGGTTGGGCCGGGCTCCAGCCCCACCCAAAAACCCCCTTTGACCCGTTTGCCAGGTTCCCAAAAAAGGGTTCCCCCCAAGCCTTGGGGGGGAAGAAGAACCTTTTCCCTCTTCCCGCTCCCCCTCTGGCCGCTTTCCCCTGCCAAGAAGCAACCACGCCCCCTGTACACCTGAAGGACCCGACTTTTTATAGAACTCCTGAGCCCTATCCAAAACGTGCCCTGGAACATGGTGAGTAGACGCCCACCCAACGCATTGTCTACTCCCAATAAGAGCCAACCCAGGAACGGCTGAAAAGCCAAACTAATCCTATACAGTTGTCAACCACTTAGAGTGGCTGACAATACATACAACCAGGTATCCAGGTATCCTTGGTGGCATGTTGTATATACCACTCTGGTATATCTCCACCTAGTGGCAGCAACAGGCAACTACATGTAGCCAGTCTGCCACACCTTATATATCACAGAGCTCAGCTTCTCTCCCTCTATCATATAACACTATATATCACAGAGCTCAGCTTCTCTCCTCTATCATATAACCCTATAGATCACAGAGCTCAGCTCCTCTATCATATAACCCTATATATCACAGAGCTCAGCTCCTCTCCTCTATCGTATAACCCCATATATCACAGAGCTCAGCTTCTCTCCTCTATCATATAACCCTATATACCACAGAGTTGAGCTTCTTTCCCTCTATCATATAACCCTATATATCACAAAGCTCAGCTCCTCTCCTCTATCATATAACCCTATATATCACAGAGCTCAGCTCCTCTCCTCTATCATATAACCCTATATATCACAGAGCTCAGCTTCTCTCCCTCTATCATATAACTCTATATATCACAGAGCTCAGCTCCTCTCCTCTATCATATAACCCTATATATCACAGAGCTCAGCTTCTCTCCCTCTATCATATAACCCTATATATCACAGAGCTCAGCTCCTCTCCTCTATCATATAACCCTATATATCACAGAGCTCAGCTTCTCTCCTCTATCATATAACGCTATATATCACAGAGCTCAGCTCCTCTCCTCTATCATATAACCCTATATATCACAGAGCTCAGCTTCTCTCCTCTATCATATAACCCTATATATCACAGAGCTCAGCTTCTCTCGCGCTATCACATCCTTTTCTCAGATAGGGCAGCATAAACTACCTGACAGTTTCCCTTTAAATATCTGTTGTTTTGGGTTAGAAACCATGACTGCTTTCTTCCAGAAACAGAACCATTCTTGTTTATGGGCTGTGTCTATTAGTACAGCTCAGCTATATTCCATTGAAGAGGACTGACCTGCAATACCACACACAGCCAGTGGACTACAGTGGCGCAGTTTCTGAATAAAAAAACAACCAATTGTATCTAATCTTATAAGCCCCCCTGAGTTATTCTTCTTCCTGAACAAATTAATATTTTGTCAGATAAGTTCCAAAAAGGATTCTCACCTCTTCTCCTGAGCAATATAACAGTTCCATGGTCGTCATGAGTGTATGATTTATATCCATATATTCTTTAAATTAAGAGCGGTGAAGGAAAAATAACTGACAATGTGACCCGTGACAATATGTTGCTTCTGCTGCAAAAAAAATCCACGTGGATTGGTAGAAACAAACAAGAGAACACACAATATGTTGGCAAAGCTGAAATTTGATGTGGGGCTCGGAGAGTTCCATCTCATGTGCAGCCAACTGGAATCAAATATCTGTATTATTTCCAGAGATCGCAGATCAGCGATGCCAGAGAAATTAAGCAACAATCCTACTGAATTGAACCCAAATTCATGTGCACACATGCAGTAAAGAATGAAAGTGTTTATTTCACAGTACAGGGTATGTTCACAGGGCGTACTGAGGTGCGCACAGGTACACGGCACAATACACCTGCTGTTGAAAGTAAACACTGGCTAACACGTACTTTTAACAGTGCAACGGCCCTGCCTCCTATTAGCTTATTTTTTCTTGCTGTATAAGCACCTAAAGAAGTGACACGTCACTTCTATTTACGGGCGCACAGTACAGACCGGGAAATACGAGAGTTTTACATAGCATTCAATGAGTGTTATGATTATACTGTGTTAGTGGGGGGTACTTTGGTGCAATTAGGTGTTGAAGAACGCCCCTCAAATACACTGTGTAAACACACCCTAAAATTGACTGCATATTCATTACTAATTTATTTTTTAATTTTGTATCGATGGAAACATACAGTACATTGCCACCTTCTTACACCTGAAATAAAGTCTACTAATACAGTATAATTTTACTACTAGACAAATACCTAGACAGACCACATATGGAATATTGGGGCAGATTTATCAATACTGTCCAATACTTAGACTGGCACTTTTATTATAGTGTTAATAAATCTGACACATTTTTAGATTGTCTCATCTAAGTTTACACCTTCTATTAGTTGGCTTACTTTATGCTAATAATTGCCCAATAATTTTGGCACTTGTTTTGATGCACAGCGTCATAAGCTGAGCCATGCCTCTTTCTGCAAAGTCACACACCCCTTTGTTTCAGGTGAGGCGGAGAAGTGTCTAGAAACTGTCCAAAACAGATAACAAATGTGTAAATCATGTGCACCAGTATTTTTGCACAAATTGCACCAGAATTATGGAGCAAATGCTATAATAAATATGCTCCAATGTGTACAGACTTGAGCACCAGTGTGCAAGAAAGACATAGCAGAGGTTGTACAAGTGCAAACGAAAATAATGAAAAGACTGGGTGTACTACATTACCCAAGCAGATTAGTAAAATTAGTCTTATTTAGATGTATTCGGAACTACCTAATAACGCCTGCGGTATCAAAAGTTAGGAAGGGCTGTGACATCTCCTTCCAAAACCTGATTGGCCTCCATGCAAAGCTAGTGGGGTGTCCTTTGGTTACCATGGCATCCCGTGCCTACTCAAAGTCTCCAGGTCTGTACACCTATTACAGGGTGTAATAGGAGATCAATGAAATGCCTATGTACTCTAGTATATAAGTACTGAAATACATAGCACAAACAATCGCATGCTCTAGTCCCCAAGGAGGGTTAAACATTTCTGTAAAAAAATATATATATAAAAGGTTTTTGAAAATATCCAAAAAAATAAAAGAATATAAAAATAGTAAAAAAGTCATTTTCCCTTTATCATTTAAAAAAATTGACAAAGCTGTCATCGCTGTGTCCATTACAGTGTGATTTAACACAAAATCGTGTTACTTATCCCGCATGGTAAACCCTGTAAATAAAATAAAATAGACAATGCCAGAACTGGGTTTCTTGGGCATCCCACCTTCCAGAAAAAGTGGAATAAAAAGTGATCAAAAAGTTGCATGTTATTCAAATTGGTACCGATAAAAAAAAGAGCCATCATGTAGGTCCTGCAGTAGAGAATTAAAAAAAGTTGTTGGCCTCAGTAAATGGCGATGCAAAGGTTTTTTATTTTAAACATTTGTAAAGTAGTAAAAACATGGTAAAAACTATATAATTTTGCTATTACTGGAATCATACCGATCTTATACCACAAAGTGAACGCTATAAATACAACCCATTCTGCCCCCCCAAAAATGTTACACAATTATTTTTTTTCCCCATAATTCTACTCCACAAAAAATAATTTTCTGGGTTGATGTTTTGGCTGATCCGGGTATAACGCTGCAAAATGACTATTAGGTTATGATCACGCGGCGTGTACGATCTGTTTTGGATCCAAAAACGCATTCAAAAGCACTGCGTAAAATGCATCCAAAACGCATCCAATAGCAGGTGTGTGTTTGGATGCGTTTTGGCTGCAGCAGGATCACACCCTATAGTTTTAAGTATGGCGCCTGCTGCGTCAAATGGATCAAGAATTGACATGTCAATTCTTTGAACGGATCCAAAAGACGCATCAGAAAGACGCAAGTAAATCACATATCGGTGATCACTCGTCTGAGCACCGATGTGTGTTTTACATTGAAAGCAATGTAAAATCACCCTGTACATTGTTAGATGCGTGTTTGGGTCCGTTTAGGGTCTGAAACACCGATCCAAATACGCATCTAAAAACAGATCCAAAAACTGATCCAACACGCCGTGTGAACATACACTTAGCTTTTTTTGGTTTGTGGGCCTCTTTGTTTTTAACAATCACCATCCTCTGAGTTTGGCATTTGTTTTGGTGCTTTTCTCTTTGGATTCTCTTTAGAACCTAACAAATAACAGAGTCAAATACACATGTCTAATGTTACTAAATTAACCCCTTCCTGACATTGGGCGTATGCATACGCCCTAGCGGGAATTTGGACTTTCCCGAAAATGGCGAAATTGCATAGCCCTGGCGATCGCACGGGCTTGCGGGCGAGCCGTGCGCGTTCGCGACATGGAACCAGCGGTAAATTACCGTTGGCTTCATGCCCCATCACCCCCCGGCCGGAGTGAGCCCCGGCCGCGGGTGAAAAACGATCATTACCGCAGCCTGTCATGGCCCGCAATAATGAAGCCGCAGGCAGGAGAGTGAGCTCCCTCTGCCTACGATCGGCGAGACAGCGGCAGAGATGCCGCTCGCCCGTCTCCTACCGGACTCCCCGGATGCTTTCTGAAAGCATCCGGGTAGTCTGGTGACATCACCATGCCCACAATGCATTGTGGGCATGGTGTCACTAGTTCCCATGGCGACCTCTGCACAGCAGTAACACTGTGGACAGATCGCCTCTTCAAACAGCAATCTAATGATTGCTGTTCCCCAGGGGAGGATTTGCTGTTACAAATCCTCACTGGGAAAAGTAAAAAAATGTGAAAAAGTAAAAAAAAAAAAGTAAAAAAGTAAAACACAAACACAAAACATAAAATAAAAACACGTACACCGCCCTTTTCCCCTTTATAAACGGCAATCGCCCCAAAAAGTATCAAAAATAAATCAAGTACCCATATTTGGTATCGCCGCGTGCATAACGACCCACCCTATAAATCAGTCATGTTAATTAACCCGCACGGTGAATGCCGTAAAAAACAAAAACAAAAACCAGTCACAGAATTGCGATTTTTGTACATCCTGCAGCACATAAAATGGAATAAAAAGCGATCAAAAATTCATATACATGGCAAAGTTGTACCAATTAAAACGTCGGTTCATACCGCAAAAAAAATTTTCCCTTACACGTCTCTGTATACGGAAAAATAAAAAAGTTATGGCTCTCAGAAGACACGATGCATAAATATTATTTAACACAATAAAAACACTTTTTTTCTTTTTAAAGTGCTTCCAAATTAAAAAAAACTATATAAATAGGGTATCGCCGTAATCGTATCGACCCAGAGAGTAAAGCTATGGTCATGGATACTGCACGATGAGCACTGTTAAAAATAAAGATAAAAAACACTACTAGGATTGCAGTATTTTCTTCACCTCCCTTTCCCAAAAAAAAAGGGAAATTTAAAACTGATTAAAAAGTCTTGTCCCCCAAAAAATTTTATCCCAAAAAAAACGTCAACAATCCCGCAAAAAACAACCCCCTACACAGCAAAATAACAAATTTTATGGTTTCTCGACTATGGCGATGCAAAACGTGTTTTCCTTTTTAAATTTTAAAGTGTTTTTATTTTTGTAAAAGCTTTAAAACATAAAAAAATACAAATTGGTTATCGCTGAAATCGTATCGACCTGCAGAGTAATACAGCATGTCAGCTATTACTGCACGGTGACCGCTGTAAAAAATAAAATAAAAAACACTACCAGGAAGGGTTGTATTTTGTTCAAATGCCTCACAAAAACCTTAATAAAAAAGTGATCCAAAGCGGCATATGCCCCCCATATTGGTACTAATAAAAACGTCAACTCATGCCACAAAAAACAAGCCCATAATCAGCTCTGTATACAGAAAACTGAAAACGTTATGGCTATCAGAACAGGACAACATAAAAACGCATTTTTTTATATACCTATTTCTATTGTGTAAAAGTAATAAAACATAAAAAAACTATATAAAATCTATGTCATTGCAATTGTACCGCCCCCATAGTAAAGATATCCTGTCATTTATACTGCACGGCGAACGCTGTAAAATTGAAGCCCAAAAAACAATGGTGGAACTGCATTTTTTCCCCCCCCTTTTCATAGCCCAATGCAAAAAAAAAAAAATTGTAACACTGTGCACCCAAAATGCACAATAAAACCCCTAGATGTGATCTTGAGGGGTGCTGAATCCAAAATGGGCGGCTTCTGGAAGGTTTCAAACCCGTTCTGGTCTTTGGGGGCTTTGTAAATGCGATGGCCCCACCAAAATCTTTCATTCCCAAAAGCCAATAGCGCTCCCTCCCTTATAACCCCGCCATGGGCCCAAACAGCAGTTTACAAACCCCCCCTGTAGGGGATTGCCGAACTTGGAAGAAATTGCGTAACAAAGTTTTGGGTCCTTTTTTAACCAGGATGCCTTGTAAAAATTAAACATTTTCAGCTAAAATTGCAGATTATTGGAAAAAAAAATTTATTTCATTTTCACAGCCTAATGCTAAAATTTTTTGTGAAACACCTGTGGGGTAGATATACTCACTACACCCCTGGATTTTATTCCTTAAGGGGTGTAGTTTCCAATATGGGGTATTTTTTAGGGGCATTTATTAAGTTTTAGCACCTTAGGGTGTCCGCAAACCTGAAATGGCCCCTAAATAAAATCGTAATGAACATGAGACCCCAGAGTCCAGTAGGTGCTCCTCCTATTCTGGGGCTTGTGGTTGAGCCAAATAATGCAACTAGGGCCCCTTATGGGATATCTCTGAAAACAGCAGAATCTGGGGAATCAATTATTAAGTTGCATTTCCCTGATCCCCATTTACCGTATTCTTGTGAATAATGTATTAAAAAATGAAAATCTGCAAAAAAGTGAAAATTTGAAATTTCACTTCCACTTTGCTTTAATTCCCCGTGAAACACCTAATGGGTTAATAAACTTCCTAAATGCGGTTTTGAATACTTTAAGTGGTGTAGTTTTTTTTAGATGGGTCATTTATGGGGGTATCTAACATTTCAGGTCATCAAAGTCACGTTTTGAACTAGACGGGTCCCTAAAAAATTTATATTGCAAATTTTCTTGAAAATTTTAAAATTACTACTAAATTTTAAAGCCCCCTAATGTCGTAAAAAAAAAAAAATGACATTTAAAAAAAAGATGGGCCCAAAATACAGCAGATAAAATGGTAGAGCTAGTTTATAAACTATTTTTGGGGGAATATCTATCTGTCTTACATGCAGAAATTTTTGAAGTTTGAAATTGGTAAATTTTTCAAATTTTTCACAATACTTTGGTAATTTTCACAAATAAACAAGCATTTTTTGTACCAAAATTTCTTACTATCTTAAAGCACAATGTGTCACGAGAAAACAATCTCTGAATCACATGGATAGGTTAAAGTGTCAAAAAGTTATTCTCACATAAAGTGACACATGACAGATTTCAAAAATGGGGCTCTGTCAGAGAGGCCAAAATTGGCTCCGGCGGTAAGGGGTTAAAAACGTCACCAAAATCACTATTAAAAGAAATGTCATTTTTTGAGTGTCAAAGGCAGCATGCAGCTTTACATGGTCCTGATATTATGAAAGCGGGTCCAGATATAAACAGTGTAAATTTAGTGACAGCCAGGTAGTTGTAATGAAGATCAATGAAGAAGCAGGTGTCCCTCCTGGGGGACTATGGATGACCATGCTTAGCTATCTGATTCAGCAATAATCTTGGAGAGTTGGAATGGACCCTCAGAATAGTCATTGATTGATGATTCATGGGGTTGAATCATGTTGCTGAACAGTGAATGCCTGGAGGACTATGTTGCCACCCAGTGATGTCATGAGGAGGAAGTGAGCAATACTGTATTTGAAGGGGCTGTGCATTTTAGAAAGTTTTGTTGGGAATTTCTGTGCTAATGGAGAGGGGTCCCCTATTCAGGATCAGAACAGATAGAAACTTTGTAATTACTAATGTGGTAGAACTGCAAGGAAATTGAACAATTGCTGTTGGATTCCTTTATATGTATCATCAGCGGAGCTACGTAACAAGAAAGGATTTCCAAGATGTATAATCATTGTAAGGTTACAAAGTAAAACTTAGACCAGAACTAGATATGGTTCATAACATTTTCACAGGAAGCAATAATTAGTGGTTATATGGTTCCTAAAATCTCCCGTAACCTTCAAAACCTTTAAGATTACTAACCCTATACAAAAAACACTACCTGTACTCTATTTAAAAGCAGATGTATAGGTTTTTGAGAACCTTGATATAAGAAATGAAGTTTGGGTTTTACAATACAATTTAAACCAAAAAAAAACTACAGGTATAACACCTAGACCCGCTTGGACCTGTCTCTTATCAGTGCGGGGGTCTGTACATGACTTTCCCGGACCCGTCCTTATCTTACCCCCTGTTTTCCCTATTAAAGGGGGCGTGGTTTTAAATTTTTTGCATACACTTTTTGTTTTTTTTCCTTTGATGTTCCGTTTTGTTGTTATCAATGCAATTTTTTCCCCGTGAAACCCCGTTCTAGGGGGAAACGTGTTGGAATATTGGAATATTTATGCGTTATTTATATCTTCCTTGAGCATCACAATTCTGTTTATTGAAAATAAAAAGTATATTGTCTGTTGTATTTTTTATTTAAACCCCACTTTTTTTTTTTTGTGCATCCATTTGTGGTTATTGTTTTTTTTTTTTCTGTAGTGTAGCTGGGACGGGTTAGTTTAGGTTCCAGTGGGGGGCGCCCTTATTGGGGGGATTTTCCCCCTTTTTGAGGAGACAGGTCTTTGATGGGTTTTTTTGGGGTGGTTTTTTCGTTTTCTTTCTCAATTCTTATTTTTTTTTAAAAAGTTATGTTTTTTTATCTTTTTTCTAGGTGTTATATGTAGTTTTTTTGGACTTTTCCCCCATTTTGTTGTCGATGGGGGCACCCCTCGCAGAAGATTGATTTCTGGAGTTGGATGCAGAGAGCATATTTCTCCAAATGAAATCCGCTTTGTCCAAAATTCCAAACAAATGGCAATAAAAAAAATTAGGAATTTTGTTAGATATTTTGCTTGGCTAAATCTTTGGTTCTAGCAAAAAAATAAATTCAATTGCATAGGGATAACAATGTACAATGTACTGTATTAAAAAACAAAAAAGACTTACTTATCACTCCTCTCAAGTACGGCTGCTGTTTCAACATGCACTTCTAATTGTTAGTACCTTCTTCTGACAGAGGAAATGACTGGAAGTGCCCCCTCAACCAATCAATTGTCACAGTGGTGTAACTCCTTGGCCTCTGCAACGCCATCACAAGGTTAAATTACATACTACATGATGCTAATTGAGATCAATGGGCTGTCTGTGTAATGCAAAGGTGTACTGGGTCCTCCAGAGAGACACTCAGCTGTTCACACACAATGAAACTAGCTAAACAAGCAGGTTTGCAAATCAGTCATTTTGATGTAAAAAAAAAATGCAAAGCGCCCACACAAACTATTTTTACATAGTTGTAACTGTAAAATATCTTTTCAACATCTTTTGGGGCATGTCCCACGGCACGGGTTTTCGGACGGTTTTTCAGTGGTTTGGGGTTTTTCAGACCGCCTGAAAAACCGCCCGAAAAGGGAGCACAATGGTGCTCTATGCAAAACCTGTGGCAGCAGTCCCCACTGCACGGGTTTTTGCCGTCGGTGGTTTTGTCGCCGGCGGTCGTGCCCCAAAACATTGTAGAAGCACAATCTTCCTCCGGTTTCCCGAGGAAGATGTGCTTTCAATGGGAGGGGGGGAGGGCTGTTCTCCGCTCATCGGGGAAAAGCCCCCCAAACAGGACCGTCCGACAAAACGGCCTCCAACGGCGTATTTGGGTCCTGTGCAGTGGGAACGCGCCCTTATGCTCCATTTCCTATACATCTATCATGGAAAGGCACATGGTGTGGGCTCATTCGCTGAGCCTGCTCCATACACAGTAGGTGCCAGCTGTTTTCTATTCTATTTTTTTTCTTTTTAACTAGTAAAACAGAACAAAAACTATATAAACTGGATATCACTGGAATCATACCAACTCATAGAATAAAGAAAACGTTGTCATTTATAACACATGGTGAACTCGATAAAAATAACCCACTCCCTAAAAAATTGTACAATTGTATTTTTTTATATTCCACCTCACAAAGAACCTTTTGGAGGATTCCTCATGCGTTATATGGTGATTTAAATAATACCACTAAAAATACAACTTGTCCAGCAAAAAAACTAATCCATCATACAGCAATGTCAAAACGTGAAAATAAAAAAGCTGGGGCTCTTTGAAGGTGTACATGAAAACATTAAAATAGCTTCATCATTAAGAGGAATCATTAACACATACACACTTTTTACCTGGATGTTTATACCAAAATATTGCCATATAATGCTAAATATTACTTGAATACAGTGCCCACACAATACAGCTATTGTGTGACAAAGTAATACCACCACAGACCCTCTATAGAGTTTTCAAATACTGCTACTATATAGTGCTCACATATCACTGCCAAACAATAAAACCATTTATTGCCAAAATAAAACTTACTTTTAGTATCTGAATAAGGGCTTGTTCACACAACGCTTTTGTGATCTGTTTTATGGATCCGCAAAACGGATCTAACAATTGTCAGGGTGATTAACATTGAGTTCAATGGCAATAGCACATCGCTGTTCTCACGGGAGAGCGGCGATGCGCTTTTTTTAGGCCCCCTCCTGCGCTTTTTGCATCCGCTTTTAAGGGAAATTGACATGTCAATTCTTATTGCGGTTTACGCAAGGAAAGCCCATAGGAGATAATGGAGTCCCCTTTTTTTGGCACCTGTCCCAAAAAACGCTCCACACTCAGGGTAAGTATCAGCTGCCTTTGCATCCTGAAAGCGGATGCGAAAAGGCAGTGAGCGGCTGCAGGTGGATTTGGGGCCGGGCGGGGGGACGGGCGCGGCTGCAGGTGGATCGCAGGAGGGCGGGCTGCAGCATGTGAATTGGAGGTGCGGGAAAAGGGGACTGAATGGAGGTGCGGGGAGGAGTCTGTGAATGGGGGGTGCGGCAGGAGACTGTGAATGGAGGTGCGGGAGGGAGACTGTGAATGGAGGTGCGGCGCGGAGACTGTGAATGGAGGTGCGGGGAGGAGACTGACTCTGTGAATGGAGGTGCGGGGAGGAGACTGACTCTGTGAATGGAGGTGCGGGGAGGAGACTGACTGTGAATGGAGGTGCGGGGAGGAGACTGACTCTGTGAATGGAGGTGGGGGCCGGAGTCTGTGAATGGAGGTGCGGGCAGGAGTCTGTGAATGGAGGTGCGGGCAGGAGGCTGTGAATGGAGGTGCGGGCAGGAGGCAGTGAATGGAGGTGCGGGCAGGAGACTGTGAATGGAGGTGCGGTCAGGAGACTGAATGGAGGTGCGGTCAAGAGACTGTGAATGGAGGTTTCGGGAAAGGAGACTGAAAAGGGAATGGGGGGGGGTGGGGGTGGGAGGAGATGTGAATGGAGGTGTGGGCAGGGAGACTGTAATGGAGGTGCGGGGGGAGGAGCTGTGAATGGAGGTGTGGTCAGGAGGACTGAATGGAGGTGCGGGGAGGAGACTGACTCTGTGAATGGAGGTGCGGGGAGGAGACTGACTCTGTGAATGGAGGTGCGGGGAGGAGGGCTGTGAATGGAGGTGCGGGCGGCGGGCTGTGAATGGAAGTTGTGAATGGAGGTGCGGGCTGTGGGCTGTGAATGGAGGTGCGGGCTGTGAATGGAGGTGCGGGCGGCGGGCTGTGAATGGAGGTGCGGGCTGTGAATGGAGGTGCGGGCGGGCTGTGAATGGAGGTGCGGGCAGGAGACTTTGGAATGGAGGTGCGGGTCGGAGACTGGAATGGAGGTGCGGGTCAGGAGCTGTGAATGGAGGTCGGGCAGGAGACGTGAATGGAGGTGGGGAGGAGACTGTGAATGGGGGGGCAGGAGCTTGAATGGAGGTGGGGGCAGGAGACTGAAATTTGGGGGTGCGGGCAGGGGCTGTGAATGGAGGTGCGGGCAGGAGACTGTGAATGCAGGTGCGGGCAGGAGACTGTGAATGGATGTGCCGACAGGAGTGTGAATGGAGGTTGGCAGGGACTGGGTGGGGGTGCGGGCAGGAGTCTGTGAATGGAGGTGTGGTCAGGAGTCTGTGAATGGAGGTGCGGGCAGGAGACTGTGAATGGAGGTGCGGGCAGGAGACTGTGAATGGAGGTGCGGGCAGGAGACTGTGAATGGAGGTGCGGGCAGGAGACTGTGAAAAGAGGTGTGGGCAGGAGACTGTGAATGGAGAGAGAGAGAGAGAGAGAGACACTGACTGTTGCGTTTTTCGGGTGCGCTTTTCACTCGTCAAAAACGGATCCGTAAAAAGGATCCAAAACGTCGTGTGAACAAGCCCTAATACCGTTAAACAGTGCCTACATAACAGAGGGGTCAACAGTAAAATCTCCCTGGTGGCCCAGTTTAGTGGAGATTTGCATACTGCATTCAGTTTGCTCCCAGGGTCCAGTCCTTCAATGGCCCTCTAGGAAACAGAGACCTGGGCAGTTGCCCATTATGCCACCCTCTAATACCAGAACTGAATATAATGTGGATAATATATTGGCATTCTGCTTTCCCCAGGAAACAGATATAATTAAGGCATTTTTAATAATGTGATAATAAAGGACAATTTATTTCTCTTTGTATGTATTCATGGCCTGCAGGCCAGATATGATCCTCCAAGTTTTTAATGTGACCCACAAGAGCTTAGTCACAGCAAGAAGGGATAGTCAAGGTCCAGACGTATAAGGGCTGGCTCTCTACTTTTTCCAGAGGATACAGCCAGTGTTTGGCAGAGGTGGCAGACTGGCATCGATAGGAGGCACCATCTCCGGGGTGCACTTACATACCACTATCACTGAATCTAAATAAGCAGTCAAGACATAACCTTTAATTTATCCTTATAAGAATATACATATAGACCCCAATAAAAGAATTACTCCAATGGGCTACAAAAATAGATCAATGATGGTCCATTTGTTGCAAACTAGAATAGGAGGGTAACAATAGTATGGTTTTGATGTATTATCCTTGTTTTTAAACCTATACAATCCTACCTATCATGCGGGGTAATCGCCCCGCAAAAGGCATCCCCGCTCCGCGTGGCTCACCCTAATAAGCCCTATTAGCCCCTGTCAGGTAACAAGGCAGATAATATGACATCAAATGTTACAAAAGTAGACCATCAAATATACAAAAAAATCCTCAGTGTACACCAAACCTCTTCCTCTGTGTACACCACACCCGACACGTTTCACTGTGTACCTCTACCATGGTTTATAAGGGGTGTTCATAAGGGGTTGAGACTACACTGTAATAGTCCAAAAAAAGGATAGAGATGATCCTTCTACAGTTTCCGGACACCCATTCAAATGGTGTATGGAGATGCTGTGGCCGTCTCAACTGGTTATGTCTGAACTCCTTATTTAGATGAGTGATTGTGTTAAATTAAGAGTTGTTGTTTATAATGAATACATTTTTTCAGTGAAATGTGCTCTTACACACCACTCTGTTCAGCAACTCACAGGTGATGGCACAGCTCCAACAGGTCTATCCAGGCACCTTAGCTTCCCTCCAAGGCCCTCTAACAGCCCTTTGGACAAGCATCATGCTGACTTGACCCTTTGATGAAAAAGAGTTTGACACCCCTGGTGTAGGAAAAATATAAAACGTACATAAGATTAACTATACTTTACATTATATGCAGAATAATCACAGAGAGTTTGTTTTTACACCCATATATAGCGTATGGCAGGAAACATACCATTAACACATATGTCTAGTTTTCATTGCACTCCATTCAATAGCTGTAATTACACACCATTGACTAGTTCTTATCACATCCATAGAGGTTATTGACTAGATCTCATTGCCCTTTATCAGCCATTGGCTCGCTGTTATCACTCTTCTTTATTCACCGATTGATCTTAGAGCTTTCTGTAAACCATTGACAAACTCTTATCCCCCTGATTATAACTCTACAGCTTTGTCCTGATCGTTCTGCATTCCACTCATTATCTTTCATTAAATAGTAAGATATCCAGCTCATTATCACGTGTTCAGCAGCAGCACATTCCATTTCAAGGCTGTTATCTGACCAGACATTTAACAAACAGAGAAAAGTCTACTACCAGCCATGTATTAGAGTGTGAATATATAGCTATACACAAGATTAAACTGGCCCAACAAAGTACCTGTTGATCAACCCGTAGGTCTAGGTTCTGCCACATTAGACATTAGGATTTTTTCTACAGATTATGGCTAAAACCATAAGTGCTACATGTATTCCCTCTATCCCCCAACGGAGAAATCTACTACATGTGAATGGGTTTTATAAAATGCCATTCACTAACACTGTACTGTAAATAGGTACAGATTTTCAACACGGTGACATTAAATAAGGTTTGAACATACAGTAATAGAGGACCTGTGGCTGTTCTTGACATGTCTGTTGAGAGAGAGGGAGTCAGCAGCTGCCAGTAAGCCCTGATGCCGCTTTACCTAAGTAATGGCTCAACGGCTTTCCCACCTTGCAAGTTGCTAATTGAATAGCATTGACTTCACTAGCCTTTAAACTCTCATCTAAGTTCTTACCACAACCTGCAGCCTTCACGGAAAAAATATATTGAAACCTTGTTTAATCCATTAAAGCTTGATTTATGCTTGACATCTCCATCTGACCGGTTTCCCCCAAATCAGTCTCAAGCACACAACAGGTCATGTTTAGGATCTCCCACAGAATCAATGACAATAATATATACCTGTCAAAAGCACTGACAAAATGACTTCACCGGGGCAATGCTAAGGAAAGCCAGAAAAAATGACTGTTGGTGTGCCTTGAGGGGCTAGGGTGGGAACCTCGATCTAGATATTGCAACATCCTTTCTGCAGCCCACATCTAAACCTCTAGGGTTGTTCACCCGAGTTTACTCCATGTTGCAAGCGCTTTGTAGATCTTTGGGGACGACAGAGAATTCTTGCAAGGCGGACCCGAGCGTGCTTTTGAAACCGAGCAGCGATCTTCATGTGAACCCCTGCTTGTTCGTCATACAAGCATTATTTAAGTCATGGGTAAAGTTTAAATCCGGCTTGGGGCCGCTCTGCGGCCCAAGACGGATTACAAAGTTTTGTAACACAGAGTGAAAACTTTGTGTGAACAAAAACCTACATTCTTATCCTCCTTTGTGGTGAAAATACCCCTTTAATTACTTGCCAACCACCCATAGACTATAACTGTCCTGGGAGTTAACTGGACGTTCTGGAACACTAAGGGTATGTTCACACAGCGTCTTGATACTTGTGTATACTAATAACTTTTTTCGTTCTCAAACAAATCCAGAAAAGGAACCCCAAATTGGGGTATGTATTTGGATACGTTTTCTAGACTTCAGAAACGCATCCCCATAGTTTCTATTGCCAATGCGTTAAATGGATCAAGAATTGACATGTCGTCTGTTTAACACAATGCAAAAACGTATGTAACATACTTTATATTGAAATGAATTTAACCACACTTGAACATTGTTAAATATGTATTGGGGTTCCTCTTTTCGGTATATAAAACGTACCCAAATATGTATTTAGCAAATGGTGTGTGAACATACCCTAATTGTACAGCTGCACAGGTGGAGGGCCAACTGTCAGCTATAGCTGGGCTCTCCACTGACAACACAAGGATGGTTTATTACCATCCCTGGCTTCTCAATCGCTGTGAATACAGCCTGTGTGGACTTCCTGCCTCCCAGCACTGTCACTCATGTGACTCAGTAACTAAGTAATAAAATCAGTTCTGTCTTTTTTGATTGTACAAAGTAAGACTTTGCAGGGAAACCCCCAGCTGGTAACACACATCTGATACGTTCAACAATAACTTTTTAGAAGGAATAACAGAAGAACAGCACAACACAGAGATATAAGCGAAGATGCTCCAGAATTGTTATTTAAATTAGGATTTACTTAGACAGACATATCAGGAGATGTCACAGGTCCTCTTTAATAGGCCTCAAAGATCGACAACAGAATAACCCCATTTAAAGATTTTGGAGCAAGTCACTTGCTGATAACGACAATTCTTATGGTGTTAATGCATAAATACCCTTTCATAGTTTATTAATAATATGAGTTTTAGACCTAGAAAGTTTTCATACATGTGGCCCTTAAAAAAAAAAACTAAAAAATCCATATAATAGTCACATATTATTTGTCAGTATACAAAAAGAAAATTCATTCCTTTCCATGAAACCATTTGTTTGGATGCTGAAGCACGCCGTGTGGATCTTGTATTGGGTTTGTGGAGCTTCCAGTCACTCTGAGCACCATACAGTATGTGGAAGGAAGTTTGAAGGATACTTTTTGGAGGTGGGGGAGCTATTATATGGGCGGCAGTTAGAATTATTTCCTGTGACAGACCCAAGGCTTCCCAGTCCGACCCTCCCAAAATAATACCCTTATATATATTGACAAACATATCTAGTAGATTATTGCTCTGTTAGATATTGTCTGTAAGGCTATGTTCACACGGCTTAATTGCGGGACAGGGGCGGGGCGGGAGCGGGGGTGTGAGCGGGGGGCCGGCACTTTGCCGTCCCATAGACAATCACTGCTAGCGGCGCGTATACGCCGCTAGAAAGTGACATGTCAATTATCTCCCCGCCCGGCGGCTTCGCCGAGCAGGTAGAGGAGACGTAATCCATGAGAACTGTGAATTACCGTAATGAATGGGCCATTTTCGGCCCGTAATTGGCGCACTTCGGCGCGTAATTACGGACCGAAATACGGCCCATTTTAAACCGTGTGAACATGCCTTAACAAAGAGCTCTGGGGAGGATGATGCCAAGATGTGGCCTAATTATGCCTCAACAGGTTTGTCACTGACTAAACTAGATTGTACAGGTAATTCCAATCCCTGAAATGAATAACCCTTTTTGCTGACAACAATCTGACTGCGAACTGTGCACAGATCCCATAAGTCAGAATGGAACCCATGCACAAAGCCATTACTTGTTGGACGTCAGATGATTTCTTTGGGAACTTAACTGCTCAGCATGCAATTGCATCTGTCTGTGCCCAATTGTCAAATTTGGTGTTAGCATGTCTAGACAACCCATTTAAAGAAGTATATAAGAGGTCTCCTTCAGTACCTCATAGTTAATGTGCTAGTTATATTATTTTCCCTTAGGCATCATCTTAAAAAAACTAAATCGGTAGTGTTCAGCCTTTTCCATATCTCAGTGGTTGATCTCATCCTTTATCAATGCTGTGGTCACAAGCTCTGTCTAGGAGTTTCGTGCTGGGATGGAATGCACAGAATCTCACACTGTAAATTAAGTTATCTATCAGAGGTTCTTCACCAATTTTCTAGCTAATCTCTTTGGAATTTAGTAAAAGGGAGCTCATAGGAATTGTGGTACGAAAAGATTTATCCCGCAAGAGAACATAGGTCAATCAAGAGTTCACAGTATGTAATTTTGTAGACATATCTGTCCACGGTCCAGTGAAAAAGTGTAGGTCCCCTTTCTGATACCTTCTGTTGTAACTTATTGTGTGTATCATACTCACAAAATAGTTCTTGAATTACTATTTTATCAAAGGACAAAAAGTATGCAGTATCAAATAGATTATATCCTAGTGTCCATATTACAGACATAAGAAAAGATCAAAAGTATAATTTTGAAAGGGACACTTCCATCAGAAAGGAGTATTTTCGTTTAAACCAATATTCATCGAAAACTTTTTTTCTTTAGAATTTTTGACAATATTTTTTTTTTACTTCACCAGTCCTTTACATTTTGAAAATTACATATAAAATATTGTCCTTCTCAAGCTGTGAAATAAAACGTATGAATGACAGGGCAGACTAATTTCACTTTTCCTCAGCTGCTGCTTATATCTATATAGTCTCAAAACAAATAGTAGGTAACAACCACTCAATTAAAAAAACAAAAAATCCATATAATAGTCACATATTGTTTATCAGTATACAAAAAGAAATATTTTGATGGCAGTGTTCCTTTAAGCAGCCCACAAATTCCAAATGTGGTGCACAACTCCTAGAGGGCTTGGTCTCTCTTACCTACTGATAATCTCAAAAATTATACTTGACTTTAATCTAGTATTACAATGTTTTACCTATATCGGCCGGCTTGAGAGGAAACCAAGCCTAAACCAAAAGGAGTATAAAAACGTGTCTTATATTATCCATCAAACACTCAATGACACTCCGTGTCCCTCAATCTCTAATATTTTGTAGATTGAGTGAAAATTGATATTTTTAGAAGACATGAGTTACATTACATCTGGTGTAAAGTTAGTTCAGCACACCATAAGGATTATAACCATAGTCATACTTGCAAGTGGTCCTGTGATGGTGTGTGGATGCTTTGCTGCTTGGAACACTTGGCAGAATTTCCAGAACTTCAATTCTGCTGTTCGCCATAAAGAGAAATTATGCTCATGAATCTGTGATCGAAGCCTAAATGCCATCAGATTATGCAACAAGAAACCAATATACAGGTAGTCCTTGACTTACACCGTTCCAACTAACATCTGTTCACTAGTTACAAATGGAAACATATGTGGCATGCTGGCACTTTTAGTTCCATGTTCCTCAGCTGATAGTAGCTGTGGAATGACAAGTTCCAGCATGCCACAACAGCACATGAGGTGAAATCTTCTTAACAGGGGCACAGACAGCAAAACAAATGTAAAAACCCTTCCCTGCACTATCCGAAACTAAAAAGAAAAACCTTTTGTGCTGGAGTTACATTTCATAAATTTACCTGTTCCGACTTATATACAATTTCAACGTAAGAACAAACCTGCAGTCCCTATCCTGTTCATAACCCGGGGACTGCCTGTAATGCAAACGCAAGTCCACTTCTGATTATGTCAAAAGAAACTAAATAAAATTTTTTAGTTGATGTTAATCCAATTGAGATGTTGTAGCAGGACCCTGCATGGAAAGTTCATGATCAACCACGACCCCCACCATGGCTCTATTAAGTTGTTCTACCACAAAGAATTAAAATAACTTTTCTCTAATATGTCGTGTCGCAGTTCCGATGGTCAACACAAAATCTCTGCACCCACAAAATCACAGCATCTTTAGCTTAACAACCCATGGGCCAAATGAAAATCTAGACTTTTTTTGAAAATAGTGGGCATGAAATGTTACACTAGGACTTGCCATTGCTCTTCCTTACTTTAAATCGTAGTAGTAAACAAGTTGACCTATTAGTAAGCCATTGGCTCTGTTTGTGTGAAGGTTAATAAACCCTAATGAATGGCTGTGATTATCCCTATCGGTCAAAAATGTCAGAATGCCTCTAACCAAAAGGAAACAAACCCCCTAATTGTTCACATTGGATGAGTGTAATTACATAAGGTGCTGTTCTCTCCTGGAATGTAAGCTGCTCGCATTCTCTGCATTCCTGGCGATGTATTGTGGGTGCCCTCCAGACCTCAATGGGTTACAGTAGTTTTCTTTAATCTCTTTAAAAACAAATACCATATAAAAGAATCAGTCACATGCAGGGAGGATGGGAGTCCAAGGGCGTATAAGGAAGATAATAGTATTACAATGGATATTTACACACTTCTTCCCTCTAGGCTAAGTTTGTTAGCCAAATAATTTGGCACTGTAATGAGCAGAAGGTATTGCTATGACTAACTGCTAATGTTTTTTGTGTCAATATAGAAGGGGGTACACATACCTGAAGTCTTGTAAAACCTGAGGCTTGTGAAATACTAAGCAATTCTGGGTTAAAAGGTTGACAATATGTCTGCTCCTTTATGGTAGGGTCTATTGATGACTGCACACATAGCCAGTGGTCATATTTTCTCTGGATTTATTATAATCAACTTAATTTTCGTTGCTATTAATTTTTCTTTTTTTCTGGTTACTCTATTAGAATACAGTATTAGTGCTTCTCCTTTAGTGAAGTTATATCTGCTGTCTTATCCATATCTAAAAGCCTTAAGTGCAATTGATTTTTTTTATGGACAAGATGAAGTATAATATTCTTATTTGGAGTTAGAGTTGTGGTTACTGTTAATGCATAATAGACAATAAGATATTAGGAGTGACATGTATGTACGGGGCTGCGCCGGTATTCTGGCATCCTTTCAGCTTGAAAACTGGCACAGCCCTGTTCCCTAGATTTATAATCAGGCGCACTCTAAAATTAGGTGCATTATCGGGAGCCCGCGGCACTATGTAATGCGCAGAGATCAGGGGTGTTCTAGAGGCGCGTCACACCACAACCATATGATTCTACACATTTATGACTCGAGTATGGTAAAACTAGGCACATTACTGCTGGAACAGCCAGACCAAGTTAAAAGTGGATTACCTGAGCCTGATTTGTCATTTTGGAGCTAGAAAGTGCCTAATCTATGACCCGCAGTAGAACAGGTTCATAAATTCAGGCGCATTCTACGCTACTAATGCGCGCAAAAAAATAGTTGTCCAGGCGCGAAAATACATATGTCACCCAAGATGTTTTGTAGCAATGATATAACTTGGGATCTGAATGACTAAGGGTTGAAACTGTTAATCAACCCACCATCCTAGTTTTTCATTAAGTGAGTCAATTACAGAAACGATCGGTCGGAAAGAAGGGGGGAAATCCACCGGGTTCTCCATATACAGACATTCTGCAAGATTGCTAGAGATAACATTCAAATAGACCCTGTATTCTAGTACCTTCCTTATTCTAACCTGGGTTAAATTCCCTCTACATTTATTAGTTTTAATAGAATCATGAAGTTTAACTAAGTCCTCTTCGACTCGTTCTTCAAAGATATCTATGATATAAGATATTCATTATTTTAAGACCGTAATTCAGTCAAACTACATAGCTCTGAAAAGGACGGACAAGGTAATACCTCCTCTAAGTGACGGTTTGCTGTTACTGCTTTATCGGGGGTATCTTTTATCTCATTTAGAGGAAAAATGATGCTTAAGGGTCACCAATCTAGCAGAGAGTGTCAAAAACTCTAAACGTATTAGTTGACAAGAATCCAAATCCTTTTGAAAGAACAGATCTGGTGACAATACTTGGCTTCATAGATTGACTTCTGGACTTGATTCATTGGACTCCATAAGTTCCACAGTATTTTTCTTTTTTTCTGTTTCCTCTGCGCCCTTCTTGTGCATGTTTTATCACTGGTCTGGGTGCATCACGATCAGAATATTCATCGCAACGGTTGAATAATTCTCGATCCAGAGTCCTTCTTCCCCCAACTGCCCAGGTTACACGATCTTCCATGTTATCCAACATTTCTTCCGAAGTATTAGCAGACAAATTGTCACCAGAATTCTGGATGTCCGAAAAACTGACATTCTGTCTCTGTTGTTTCCAAGATTTATAGTATCTCTTTTTTTCTCATAATGGATCGCGGGATTCCCTCTGGGAATGGTCATCGTTGCCAGGTATAAACTTCATTATGATCATAGTCTAAGGCATCACGTTTAAATTTCTGTTGTTTGATACAAATGATGTCCCCCTCCAACTGCTTAAGATTATCTAGCATATATGTTTGATATTCCAAAGAAGTCACAGCAAAAACTGCATATCCGTATAATAAATAAATTAACCTTCAATAAGCATAATAAAATGCTTACTCACCAAATTCCACCCTAACAGAAGAAAGCCCTACCCAAGGTAGAGTAACCGCCCCGATAAGGGTGACACCGCCCAAGCCCTACAATATCCCTAATAGGTAAAAGAGTAAGTTGAACCACATAGTTAATAACTAGGCAAACAAAATACATAGACCCTGTATCAGCAACACCATTCTTAAGCAATGAAAAAGCCTCAACAAAAAAAATCTCCAAAACTCTGACACGTTTCTGCTGAGAACTTCCCGATTCATCAGGAAGAGAAAAAGAAAAACAAACAAAACTAAGGAGACTAAAATGCAGGATGATACAGAGAAGTTGGAGGGAATTTGCATACAGATAGATAGTTGGTGGAAATAGAATTACATATAAATGAATAGCATGTATATCATGATCACATAGATGCACAAATGTCCAAACTGCAGCGACAGTAACATATACATATAAGTCACTTGCTCTTCATTATATAAAGATACCCAGATTCAAGCCTCAGTGACATATGAGTACAAATCCCTTACAGTACTTATGGACCATTTGTATGGAAAGATGCCTGATAGAATATACAGACCAGCCAGATAGATGATATGGGAATATGATCTAAATGATGGCCTACCTTGCAAGGAGGACCATTGATCCCTGACCCTTGCTGTGGTTTTGAGGGTTGGGAAAGGTTTGTGGGGTCCATCTCTTTTTAGAAGGGTTCTGCTTTTGACCATAAACTTCTGCATTTCTTCTGTTACATGATGCGTTTTTGATGTGCTTGAGTAATAGAAAGCAAGTACTCTGGCTTAAAATAAAGAAGACGATCGTTAGAGCACACTAAAAACTATGAATGTTAGGTATTGTTCTGATTGTATGGATAGAGAACTGGTGCAGTAAAACATAGAGCCACAGGGTGATAGACAGAGCTGAGGGAAGAGATGTAGGAGGTGCAGCAATGTGGAGAGCTTTCTAGGTAAGGCCAGGTTCACACCATGTTAGTAGCTATGATTATTCCCTTACCCGCCGTAGCCATTTTGGAGCCTCACTGACAGAGCCCCAATTTTTTTTAAATCTGTCATGTGAGTCCACTTTATGTGAGAATAACTTTTTTGACACTTTAACTACCATGTGATTCAGAGATTGTTTTCTCGTGACACATTAGTGAGCTTATAGGATAGTAAAAAATTTGGTCCAAAAAATGCTTGTTTATTTGATGAAAAGATAAACAAATTATTGTGAAAAATGTGAAAAATTTACCAATTTCAAAATTTCTTCTTCCTGCAATGTAAGAAAGATAGTTTTATATCCACTCAAAATAGTTTATAACTAGCTTCTACCATAATGACCATGTCTGCCTGAAAGTTTGCATCATTTTTTTAAAATTCTTTTTTTTTTAAAGACATTAGGGGCTTATAAATTTAGTAGTAATTTTCAAATATGTCAAGAAAAGTTTGCAATATACATTTTTTAGGGACCAGTCCAGTTCAAATATGTTGACTTTTGAATGACCTGTAATTTAGATACCCCCATAAAATTACGGTCATCTAAGAAACTAAACCCCTTAAAGAAATTCAAAACCGCATTTAAGAAGTTTAATAAACCAATTAGGTGTTTTCCAGGAAATAAAGCAAAGTGGAGAGTGAAATTTCAAAATTTCACTTTTTTTGCAGATTTTCAATTTTTATACTTATTGACAAGAATACCGGTAAAATTGTGATCATGCGAAATGCAAATTGAAATTGATTGCCCAGATTCGTAGCGTTTTCAGAGGATATCCACATAATGTGGCCGCAAGTGCTTATTTGTCTCCAACCACAAGCCACTCAGAAATAGGGGAGCACCTACTGGACTCTGGGGCCTGGATCATTTTCATTACGATTTTATTTAGGCCATTTTCAGGATTTTGCGACTTACCCTAAGGTTCCAAAACTTAATAAATACCCCTAAAAAGACTCCATATTGGAAAATACAAACCCCTTACGGAATATATCCAAGAGGTGTAGTGAGTATGATCGACCCCACAGTCGTTTCACCAAATTTTTTTTTAGCGTTCCAGCTCTGAAGATCAAAAAAATATAAATTTTTCCAATAATCTGCAATTTTTAGCTGAAAATGTTTAATTTTTAACAAGGAATCTTGGAAAACAGCCCCAAAATATATTTGTTGACGCAATTTCTTCCAAGTTCGGCAGTACCCAACATTGGGTGTAAACTGCCTGTTTTGATGCGCCAGGCAGGGGTACAAGGTGGAGCGCCATTGTGGCTTTTGCCGCATAGATATTGTGGGGGGCCATGTCGCAATCTTGCAAAGCGCCCAAAGAACAATGAACAGAGGTTAAAACCTTCCATAAGTTTCCCCATTTTGGATTCAACACCCCTCAGGGATCTCATCTAAGGGTGTGTATTTTTGTGCATTTTGGGCGCACAGGTTTTTTGCCGTAGATTTTTTTTTAGCATTGTGGCCGATGGAAATGAGGGGGGGAAACGGCAGTTCCGCCATTGATTCTTTGTGGCTTTCATTTTTACATATTCGCCATACGGGATGAAATTGCACTTGTAACTTTTAACAGATGGGGTTCTGGTACAATTGCAATGATATAGAATTTTATATAGTATTTTTTATGATTTATTACTTTTTACCACCAAAGAACGCGTTTTTTATAAAAGTTGCGTTTTTTATGTTGTCCTAGTATCAGACAGCCAGTTAAGAGCTTTCTTAATTTCTTGCATATGGAGCTGCTTTGTGGGGCTGTGTATTGTTTACTAGATATTGATGTTGATTATTTTTATTGTTACCGATACGGGTGCATTCGTAATGCTTTGATCACTTTTGATTAAGGTTTTTGTGATGCATTTTGTACAAATACAGCAATCCTGGTAGTGATATTTTATTTATTAAATTTTACAGCGGTCGACTGTGCGGTATAAATGACATGCTAGTTTTACTCAGTCAGGTTGATTACGATAACAGCTATACCAACATTTCTATATTTTTTTAATAGATTTAACTGCTGTTACACAATACAAACACTTTAATTTGAAAAGGAGAAACACGTTTTTTTTGCATCGCCGCATCTGAGAGCCATAATTTTTTTTTTTTGTTCATGGAGCTGTATAGGGACTTTTTTTTTGCGTGGATTGAGTTGACGGTTTTTAAGTTGGTAACAATTTTTGGGGGGGACAAACTATTAATCGGTCTTTTAAATCGATTTTTGGAAGGTCAGGGAGAAGGAAAAAACTCAATCCTAGCAGTGTTTTTTATTTTTTATTTTTTATAGCGTTCACGTCGTGCAGTATTTCGTGACAAGTTAGTTTTAACTTCTGTGTGTTGTAGGACTATTACGTGTGATACCCAATTTATGTAATTTTTTTATATGGAAAGCACAATTTTTTTGAAAAAATAAAAAAAGTGTTTTAATGTGTAAACATATTTATGCATCGCTATCTTCCAATAGCCAAACTATTTATTTTTCCGTATAGCGATCAGTGTAAGGACTTTTTTTGCGGGATGAACTGCCATTTTAATTGGCATCTACTTTGATGTTATATAAGTTTTTGATGACTTTTTACTCCATTTTATGTGCTTGGCGGGATGAAACAAAAAATTGCAAATTCCTGTGACTTTCTTTAGTGGGATCTTTTTACGGCGTTCACCGTACGGGTTTAATTAACAAGACAGATTTACAGGTGGTCGCTACGCATGCGGCCGATACCAAATATGGGTACTTTATTTATTTTTGATCATTTTTTTGTTGGGGCTATTGCCGTTTGTAAAGGGGATAAGGGCTGGCGATGTACATGTTTTTGTATTTATATTTTTGTGTGTGTGTTTTACTTTTTTACACTTTTTTTTTACTTTTTCATACTTTTTTAAACACTTTCCCCAGGGGAATTGCTAAAACGTCGTTAGATCTTTTCATGCAATAGAGACACACACAGTTTATACTTTAAAAACGGTCTCCATGGCAACGTCAGTCACCTCCCCACATGCTTTGGGGGGCACGTGACTCACCAGAAAACCCCCGGAGTTTTTCATTCATCCTCGGGGTTTCGGGCAGAGATCAGTACCGCCTGAAGCCTTACTGAACCGGGATTTCGGGCACGGGACCATTCCTCTGCCCGCAGCTGCATGTCGCGTCCACGTGTCGCGATATGGGGGGAAAAAAAACCCCCGGGCCGGAGCTCCCTCCGGCCGTGGGGGGTGGGGCAGAGCCAGGGGTAATATACCGCCGTTCCATCCGGATTTTGCGCGCCCGCCTGTGAGCGCGCAAGATCGCCTTGACGTACTCATACGGCAATTTGCGGGAACCCCTACCCGACATTGCCGTATGAGTACGGCAAATGTCGGTAAGGGGTTAAGGTGAAAAAAGGTACCCCGGCGCATACCACAACATACCCACCGCGGCCAGAAAGAGAATAATAGACCAAACGTACTGTTTCGTAGGCTATGTTTGCGCTGTTTCCTGATAATATATGCTTTTCCTTTCTGAGTCAATAGTGTGATAGGACTCACAGACTTAAACTAGATTAAACCTATTTGGGTCAGTAATTCAGCCAAAAAAATCACAGTAAGAAAAGAAGACCCATTTAAAAATTAACTTTTACTAGATATATTTTTAAAAAATAAAAATTTCCCAAAACAAACCCCAAAGTGCAAACCCAGGACAGCCTCAGCCCTAAGTCATATAAAAATTAAACATATAGGTACGACACCAAAAAGAATTTGCCTCCTCACAGAGTAATCGCCCCAAAGGAGGGGCCCCACCAAAAGAAGGCACCCCCGGGGCAGTAACAAAGCAAGTTCCAAAGGGGTACCGAGGTAAAAATTTTCTTAAGAAAAATATGCAATCCAATAATCTGGGAAAAAAAAATTTCCAATTTCCTAAAAACAAAACAATAAATCCTTAGAGAAAAACATGTTACTGTTCATAACCCACGCTTTTCCTCCAAACATAGATTAGCTATTTCACGGGGGTAACTGAACAGAATCAAAATGGCTATTGCAATGGCGTATATACAATAAAGCAAAACAATACTTAGATTGATGATCTGTAAGATCCCTCTGTGATGAAAAGCCGCGCCACCAAAACCCCCTAGGTATTTAAATAACGCTCCCGGAAGTGACCTCACACCATAGGAAGTTGATCCAATAACAACAAAAAAAAGCCAAAAAAAAAAACACTTGGTAATTACCCCACTTTAACCTAAGCACAATTAGAAGAAGTACCCATAAAAAAAAAACGCTTATTAGATTAGCGCCCCGGGATAACAAATTAATAAACGCGCCGCCGAATAAAGAGGAAGCGCATGCGAAAAAGGGCGTTTTAAAAAATACGGACTACTGAAAAGAAAATCACGTTCAAGTCCGCACGCGCACCGATCCCCGGGGGGGGGAAATCAGGAAAAACAGCCCATGCGAAAGATCGCGAAAACAAGCCGCACTCCCATACCCCCCAGTATTAAAAAAACCGAACGTATACATTCAAATCCCTTTGATTAATGCAGGATATTTATAGAGAGCAAATCAGCTTACTTGGGGGGAGGCCACACTTTAAAGTAACTAAATTTTACAAAAATGAAATAGGGAAGTAGGGGAAAGGCCGGGTGCCACAATCTGAACACAGGCAAAAACATATAAATGTACAAAAATTTAAAATAAACCAAAATGCATACAAGTTTTTGGAAACAATCTCGCCTTTAAAAATCCAACATTGGCTTAACACCAAGCGACCCATATCAAACCAGAAGAAAATCAATATTATTTAAAATAAATCTGTCCCCAATTTTAACACAGTTTGGGGGAAAGTTGCTGAATATTTTCACAAAAAGCAGCCAAAAAATAAATTTCATTAAGGCCACTTGGGGTACTGTTCTGAGTCTATACGTCCATTCTTTTTCCTTACAAAAAGAAGTTTGTCTAATCACCTTTCCCAGGTGTTACTTGGATTTTTTTAATACAGACAAAAGATAAAACAGGGATGGGCTCCCTCATGATTCTCCCCCCAAAGGACGGGCCGTGGGGTTTTCTCTACGATGTCTCACATCACTGGCCTTCACGTTGGGGGAAACATCAAAGGGTGATGCCAACTTCCTTCAAGGTTTTTGTTGGGCTATATAGGGGGAGATTGTCTTCCCAAAAAACTTTTACATTTTGGTTTTTTCTTAATTTTTTACATTTATAATTTTTTTGCCTGGTTCAGATTTTGCACCCGGCCTTTCCCCCCTTCCCCATTCTCATTACGGACAATCTTTGTTACTTAAGTGTGCCCACCCCCCGAAAGCATGAATTTCTCTCTATAAATATACCGCATTAATCATGGAGATCTTAATGTATACGTTCGGTTTTTTAATACTTTTGGGGCAGGGGGGGCGGCCTGTTTTTTTCGCGATCTTGCCATGGGGTTTTTCTCTGATTTCCCCGGTATCAGTGCCGGCGGACCTGAACGTGTTCTCGTTCAGTGTCCGTGATTTTGAAGCGCCCTTTTCCATGCCCCTTCTTTTTTATTACACGGCGCTGTTTTTCTAATTTGTTATCGGGGCACTAATCAAACGCGTTTTTTTAGGGGTACTTTTTCACATTGTCTTTGGTTAATGTTTGTAATTACCACGTGTTTTTTTTTTTTGGCTTTTTTTGTTGTTATTGGGTCAACTTTTAAATGAGTTGAGTCACTTCCGGGAGCGTTCATTTAAAAACCTAGCGGGGGTTTTTGGGGAGTCCCCCGCGTCATCATCACAAGGCATCTAACAGAATACATCAATGCAAGTATCTTTTGCTTTATTGTATAACCCATTGCAATACCATTTTAGATTCATTTTCATCTACCCCCGATGAACCCTAGCTAATCTATGTTTGGGGGGAAAAGCTCGGGGTTTTAACGTAACTAGTTATATCTACTAAGGATTTATTGTAGTTTTTTTTGGAATTGGAACTCTTTTTCTCCAGATTGTCTGGGTTGCATATTTTTCATTTAAAAATTTTATACCTCTACCCCTTTTGGAACCTTGCCTTTTTTTACTGACCAAGGGGGGGCCTTCATTAGTGGGGCCGCCCTTTCGGGGCATTACTCTGCTGAAGGAGGCATTACTTTTGGTGTCAGTACTTATATGTTTAATCTGTATATGACTATAGGGACTGAGGCTGTCCTAGGAGTTTGCACTTTGGTGTCTTGTTTTGGGTATATGTATTCTTTTAAAGTATATCTAGTAAAAGTTAATTTTTAATTGTGTCTTCTTTTCTTACTGTGATTCAATATCGTGATAGAATACAGTATTAAGTCCCACAAGGAAAGTGTATACTGCCAGTATATGGAGTAAATGTAGCCCATAGAGGAGTACATTTGCTCTATTAAAGAGGTTTTCTCGCTACAAAGATCATGTCTCAGATTATGGGGACAGTAAAAAAAAGCACTTTTGTCATTGGTTTGCATCACCTAAGTATAGTAGATATGAGCTTAACTGTGCATCAATAGCTAATTTTTGCAGCTGCTAGTCGGGACACACCCCCTTTTCTATGATTGGCTGGCTGACATTTCATTCAGCATGTTGGGACACGCCCCCTGTCGGATTATGCTACTGGACACGCCCCCTGCACTGTGATTGGCTGACTGACATTTCATTCAGCCTGTTGAGATACGCCCCCAGACAGGAAACGTCCCTGGACACGCCCATTGTGCTGTGATTGTCTGCCTGAACACTCTGGGCGACATGTATGAATCTCGCCACGTCGGGGCGCATCTTTCCGCCGGTTTTCCGGCAAAATTTGCGCCTGATTTATGTCGGCACTGGAGCGCGCTCATACATACTATGTAAAGTCCGCCGCGCCTCGCCAGTGTTTGGGGCGCAGTGCGGGACTTAGGCGCAGTGCGGCGCTGCGCCTATGATTCGCCGCCCGAGGTAGTGCACTCATACATATAATGTAAAGTCCGCCGCGTCTCGCCAGTGTATGCGCCTAATATTCGCCGTCCGAGGAGGTGCGCTCATACATGTGGGGAAAAGTCCGCCGCGCCTCGCCAGTGTATGGGGCGCAGTGCGGGACTTAGGCGCAGAAGGGACTGCGCCGAAGATGTGTTCCGATTCGAGACAGGCTGGAAAACAGCAAGAAATCATTAAAGATGTCCGTGCGGAGTATGAAAAAAAAATCGCCTTTATAAAGGCGGAAAACAGTCTCAGAAAAGAGCTCAAACCTCAAAAATAAAAAATAATAAAAAAAAATCACTTTCCAAAAATCTAGAACGGCGCAATATCAAGAATTAGGATATTGGAAATTGCAGGGGAATACAGTAATTCAAATTCTGAAGCTTTTTATCATTGGCGGCAAAACCGCCAATCAGAATAGAGCGACAGTGAACCATTAAAGCCTATGAGAACATTGACCAATCAGAATCAAAGGCGGGAAAGTTCAAATACATAGAAATTGCAGGGAATAAGTAGATTGCATTGAGCTATCGGTGGCTGGATCTCGGCCAATCAGAATAGGAGCGACAGTTAACCATTAAAACCTATGGAGAACTATTGACCAATCAGAATTAAAGGCGGGACAGTTCAAAATACAGCAAAAATGCAGAAAAGAGCTGATTGGCTGAGCTAGCGGGGGCTTGGCTATCCCAGCCAATCAGAGCGCGAGCTACTTCTTCCATTGTAGTCTATGGAGAGATCGGTGCAATGCAATCTCGGCTCTCAGCGCCGTGCGGCATGGAGTATGATTAAAAAACTAATTTTTATTAAGTGTAAATCATTATCAGATAAAGAGCTGAAACCTTCTCTTAAAATAAAGCAGTTAAATCCTTAACAACGCGTTTGTCGCCGAGACCGGCGCTACATAGGGAATTGCAATAGAGAGAATTGCCGGGAAATACAGTAATTCAAATTGTTTAAGCTCTTCTGATTGGTCGGCATAAACCATCCAATCAGAATAGGAGCGACAGTGGCCCATTCTAAACTATGGAGGAGAATTGACCAGTCAGAATAGGAGCGACAGGGACCCATTCTAACCTATGGAGAAATATTGACCAATCATATTCAAAGGCGGGACAGTTCAAAATACAGTAAAAAGACAGAAGAGAGCTGATTGGTTGAAGCGGCGGGGGCTCGTCCAGCTTAGCCAATCAGAGCGCGAGCTACTTTCTCTTAGAGTTCTATGGGGAAAAGAAATTCAGAGCGAGCTCTGTGATTGGCTAAGTTAAAAGAGTCGTGGGTATTTGGACCAATGGGAGAGCAAGCGACGCTCTTATGGGTTTTCTAATGCAATCTGAAATAAAACTGTACATTGCCGAAATCAAATGATAAGACTCCAGAAGTTGTCCCGATGTGTATATAAAATGATCAATAATATGGGGGTAAAGAAAAAAAAAAATTAATTCACTAAAATCATTTGTATTTCTTTATTTTCGTTACACCAATACTATTGATCCTTGGCTAACGAAAATAAAGAAATACAAATGATTTTAGTGAATTAATTTTTTTTTTTCTTTACCCCCATATTATTATTCATTTTAGACCAGAATCAACTAGGTCTGACTGTCGGAGCTGGTGAGAGCTGCATTGCGCCGCACATTGCCGACTCACGATCGTACATGCCTCGGAGTTTTCTAGCGCGCCGCGTCCCGCCCCAGAACGCCTACACTGCGCCCACACCGCGCCTAGTTCCCGCCCGTTCATGCGGGTCACAGCTGAAAGTGGCGAACGCTGTGCCTACCACCGCATCCCTGCATCCGACAGCGGATTCAGGCTGGGGAGGCGCAGGATACGCCAAAAAACAGGCGTAAAGCCCGATCATACATGTCGCCCTCTGTGTTTATTCCCCTCTGAGCTGTTAAAACCGAAAGTAAAACCAGCTATGTGAGAGGGCTGCTGGTTGTATACTCATCTTCCAGCTCTAAGGTGAATGATATGGCTAATTACTGACTGTTTAACTTATAGATCCCCTCATATAACAAAGTCTTATGTGTTCCCTCCATATAATACAGTTACACAGTCTCTCGTCTGATAACAGAGGGGGAAGGGGGGGGAGGGGGGACAATTTGCCTTACTCACATGTGTTTCATCAGTTTAGGCTGTGTGTATAACTGTTTATAGCACAGCAAGGAGCCTGAAGCTGAATGCTCTGCAGACACAAGAGAACACTGCAGGAGGCTGCAGATCTTTTCTGTCCAGGCAACCTTCCCCTTCCCCTGCTTCACACAGAATGATGATGTCACAGATCTTCAGTGAGGAGATACACACCTCCTGGCAGGAGAGACACGCCTGCTGAGAGCATGAATTAGCTGAAGAGCATAAACACTTCAAACAATAAAACCCATTTAATCTCTAAGGGGCTGTCACAGGTACCTTGCTATATCTGTGGTGGTACCTTTTTCATGATACCTTGACGCATACCATGAACATAGTCACTAATGTGGTGTGAAACCCGTCTCAAAGTGATCAATTTAAATTGGGTAAAGGGATCGGTGTTGTGGCTAGAAAGTAAGATCAGGCTGCTGTAGTTAGGAAAGAGTCCGACTGGAGAGTGAAAGGTTTGGAGAATAGAAGACCAAGTAATAAGTGGTTATGGTATGTTCACATGGCGTCTTCCCTCCGTATGAACATACGCTTTTCTGATGCATCTTTGGGTCCATCTGAACGGACCCAGAGACGCAATTAACAATTAGCAGTGAGTTTATCACTACCAGGATGACAGACACGCAGCGGCGTTCACATGAGAGATCGCTGCTGCGTGTTTGGATCTTTACAGTAATCAAGAATGATTCGAGAATGAATGAGGGCAACAATAAACGTGAGAATAGGGCAGATTCTAGTGCTGTTTTTGAGGTGCAGGAAATATGTTACATAGTTTGTAAGGCTACAAAAAGACATTCTTCCAGTAGTTCAGCCTATTATCCTATAGCATTGACTCAGAGCAAGGCAAAAAAAAAACATGTGGTAGAAGCAAAAACAAAAATTTAGGAAAAAAGAAAATAGATTGTAAATTGGAAGTAAAGGACAGATAAGAGTATAGCATGACAACAGGGCATTATGTTAGTATAACTAATAGAAATGGAAATATCTGGTTTGGGTAAGTTAGTAAGTGGAAGAATGACAAGATATTCAGTTTTTGTAAGGTTCAGTTTTAGATAGAGAAAAGACATGAAGTTACAACTAGCGGACAGACAGTCACTTGTGTTTTGTGGTAGAGCAGGGGTGATGTCATGGGTTAAGGCAGGGGTTCCCAAACTCCAGTCCTCACGCCCCACCAACCGGTCATGTTTTCTGGCTTTCCTTAGCAGTGCACAAGTGATTTAATTATGCTGCACAGGTGACTTAATTATTGTAACTGCATTCTGTGGGATATCCTGAAAACATGACTTGTTGGTGGGGCGTGAAGACTGGAGTTTGTGAACCCCTGGGTTAAGGTGTAAAATTAGATTCTATCAGCGAAGAGATGGTACTGAAATCTGCTAATAGTTTATCCAATGGGAGCCGTGTAGAGATGAAAGGGAGTAGCAAGGGCTTATCCCTGAGGAACCCCAATGGCAAGGGGAAGAGGAGGAAAAGTAGAATAGAAAAAAGATATGGCAAATGAGCAGTCAGAAATATTAAGAAAACCAAGGAAAAGCAGTATCCATAGGGCCAAGGGAACAAAGGATAATGAGGAGAAGTTGGTTATATACAGTGTCAATTCAACAGAGAATAGTTGCCATTAGACATTGCCACCAAGAAGCCATTTGACACTTTAGTAAAACCAGATTTTGTAGAGTGTAAAGTGCGGAGGCCGGATTGTAAGGGGTTTCAAGAAGAGCAGAGGGATTGCTGATTAGGTGAGAATAGGATGAGCACTGCAGAAGTTAAAGGGGATGTATCGCTTCCTTAGTTCGGCTGCCTCACACTGCTCTCAGCTTTCAACTCCTCAAATGCAGGGGGCGTTTCTTCCCTTCCCAGCTGTGTGACATCATCCCCCCTTCACTGCTGGCTCCCGAGACTCCCTCCCCTCTCTGAGTCCACATGTCACTGTGTCTCTCCCTATCAGTCTTAGCTACATACCACAGGCTGCATTCAATCTAGACTCAGCAGTGATCTCCTCTCACAGCTGGAGATGTGTTACATTTGAATCCAGCTCTAGGAACGGCACAGATCTGCTTCTATGTAGGAGAGTTAGTCAGGCAGGGATCGACACAAATTGTGCTATTTCCTGATTGTGTAAGCCCTTCAGTGTAATTCTGTTTTTTCTGGCTGTGTGCCGGTGAAAATGTGCCGATCCCTGAGTGAGAGACACAGGAATGCTCGCTCTGTGAATTCGACCGGGGGCTGTACAGAATATAAATGAGCTCTCAGCTAGTGAAATGCAAAGAGGAGGGATCCGACCAGGACTGGGTATCAGTGTAAACAGAAACACAAGATAAGGAATACTGTGAATACAAGACAGCTTTGCTAATGACATCCAATTGCAAAGTTGCTTGTTTTCACTGTCCCCTTATTCTGAAGACCATTTAATGAAATGATAAAACCCCTTTAAGCGATAAAGGAGAAGTTAGGCGATGTCTACACAGCACAGGTTTTCCGACAGACTTTTGTTGGTTTTAGTATTTTGAAACCGCTGAAAATCTGACGTTACACTGTGCTGCACAGACCGCAATGAAAAACCTGTGCTGTAGTCCATACAGCACTTTTTTTACCGTTGGGTTAAAAATCTGGCGGAATATGCAACATATTGTATATTCCGTCAGATTCTGCTCGCAAATCTGCTCCAAAAACCACGGTCCTGCCGCTGTCTGGCAATGACAAAATGCCGTCGGATTTCCAACAGTATTTTGTCACATGCTGTTTAGACCTAGCCCTGGAGACCTGTGGATAGTTATCAGCACAGGATGGGTCCAGAGATTTATTCAGGAAATAGGTTATAATAACATGTTTGAAGTAGGAGAGAAAGACACTTGAAGAAACGTTGGTGCTGACAGGCCAGTTCTATACTGCTTTAAGGCAATGTAGAATGTGCCAGAATGTATGAATCTGTTCTTCTGCAGACATTCAAATTAAAAAAAAACAGTGGCACACTATGGACTAAAGACTATCAAAAAGGACATAGGAATTTTTTGGAAAAAGCATTACTGCTAACTAGGATACATGGAAAAATATTTAAGGTTCTTAGTTCACACTTTTGGCCAAAACTGCTTAAGCCCACTTCTGAACTTCACCGGGACCTCAGGCAAGTGGGTCCTACGCTATTGTTACCTCTCTATTGGGTCCTGTTCAGACCAGCACACTTCAGGGAGCGAAGATACCTGCTTCAAAGCACACTGCACTGGTTTAAAACCTGAGGAAGTGGGTGGGGTGCAAAAACCAAAATGGAGGCAGCCACTTCTCCCTTACATAAAGTCAAAAACAGCATTTGGTTTTGCACATAAAAAAACTTTGTTTAAAAAAGCACAAATGCACAAAATTCTTATGTAGTTTTTGATAGTTTCTTTAGTCCATAGTATGCCACTAGCTTTTGAAATTGAATATATGTATATATTGCTGCCACACCAGTGTGCATTTGTGCTTTTTTTAAACAAAGTTTTTTGATGTGCAAAACCAAATGCTTTTTTTGACTTTATGTAGGGAGGAGTGGCTGACTCCATTTTGTTTTTTGCACCCCGCCCACTTCCTCAGGTTTTTTTTTTTTTATATATATATATATTTAAAGATTTATTGGATTTTCAAAATATAACAAAGCAATACTTCATATTAAACAGAACAAGTTGCTACCAATATGAAAAGAGCCAAAGTCAAACACAAGGTTTACATGAAAAAATTGCAAGCAACAAACTTGTGTGATCGAGGAAATGCTGGACCCCTCACTGTACCTGTCAAGGGTCTCCAGTGGTCCACAACAGGTGGATGCTTACGCATATGCAAATGAACACTATTGACTGGGGGGAATGGATGTTGTTCCTGAAGGGCGTGAAAGAATGCGATTGGGACCCCCTTTTGGCTTTTAGAAACAGAAAGGGGAAGGAAGAAAATGAAAAGGAGTGGGGAAGCGAGGAAAAGAAAGGGGAAAGAAAAAGGGGAGAAGAAAAAAAAAAAGGGTCTCTCAGTCCATGAGTAAGGGTCATGTGACCTGAAACGTGTCGGTCTACCAACAAGCCCATACTGGTGTTCACCTGTTTTGTACTTAACAGCAACAGCGCTGTGGATTTTAAGAGATGCGAAATAAAGAAAGCACATGCAAATTTTAAACAAGATTCCGACTGCAGCGATTCTTCTATTCAGTAAGTGCTGATCAACTACTGCTTTTTTGATTCTAGTGAGAGATTTCTTATAGGCCGAACAAGGGAGTTGGAACATGAACAAAAGAACTGCTTCAGGCGTATCAGGGATGATGGTGCCAGTGCAATCTCTGATTGCGGTGAGGATCGCCGACCAGAATGGTCTGATGCACGCACAGCCCCACCAAATATGCGACATAGTGCCCACCTCCGACCCACAGCGCCAAGAAGTCGAAGGGACGCTTGGCCACCATTTATGTAACAAGGTCGGTACCCTGTACCATCTAGACAATATTTTATAGCTAGTCTCTTGTGCCTTACAAGCCATGACGGCCTTATGGGTCAAATAGAAACACTTGTGCCATTGGTCATCTGTAAAGATTTTGTTCAGTTCTTTCTCCCAGGAACGGCAATAAGACGGCAACTGCGCATCATTGAGATCCAGAAGCAGGTGGTAGAGGACTGAAATCAAGTGACGCGGGGGAGATACAGTCGAACACATACGTTCGAAGGTAGTCATGGCGCACTGAAAATTAGGGCGACATGTATGAAGCTCGCCGGGTCGGGGCACGCTTTTCCGCTAGTTTTCCGGCGAAATCTGCACCTGATTTATGTCGGGGCCGGGGCGCGCTCATACATACAATGTAAAGTCCACCGCGCCTCGCCAGTGTGTTAGGCGCAGTGCGGGACTTAGGCGCAGTGCGGCGCTGCGCCTGAGATTCGCCGCCGGAGGTAGTGCACTCATACATGCGGGGAAAAGTCCGCCGCGCCTCGCCAGTGTGTGGGGCGCAGTGCGGGGACTGAGGCGCAGTGCAGCGCTGCGCCTATGATTCGCCGTCCGAGGAGGTGCACTCATACATGCGGGGAAATGTTCCCTGCGCCTCGCCAGTGTGTGGGGCACAGTGCGAGGACATGGGCGCAGTGCGGGCCCTTTGGCGCTGGGGCGGGGGCTGCGCCCAAAAATTGTTCCAAAGCGAGAAGGGGAAAACAGTGAAAATATTCCACATTTGGTGCGGAGTATGAATCAAAAATCGCCTTTATAAAAGGGGTTAAAAAATTTCCAGAAAAAGAGCTGAAAAAATAAAAAATTCATAAAACAAAAAACCCCTTTCCAATATCCTAATTTTAAGAATTAGGTTTTAGGGAAAATTAAAGGGGGGGGGGGGGGGGGGGGGGGGGGAAATAAAAAAAAAAATTTAAATTCTGAAAAACTATTTCATTGGTCGGCTTAAAACCCGGGCCCAAAAAGAATGGGAAAAGGGGCGTGAACCCCTAAAACCCTTTTTGGGGAAAATATTACCCAATCAGAAACAAAGGCAGGACAGTTCAAATTTGAGTAAAAAATGCACCTAAAAAGCTTTTATTTGTTGAGTTGCCCGGGGCTTGGTAGTCAGCCAACAGAATAGGAAAACGACCAAAAGGGCCCTTTTTAAAACCCATGGAAAAATTTGACCCAATTTAAAAATTTAAAGGGGGACAGTTCAAAATTTCGTAAAAAATGGAAATTTGAAACTGATTGGTTGAAACTTGCGGTGGGTTTCCTATTTCCCCGCCAATTTAAAAGCGCGGCTTCTTCTCCCATTGTAGTCTATGGGAGGGTCGGGCCATGAAAAACTCCGTCTCAGCGCCCTGAAAGGAAAGGAGTATGAATAAAAAAATTTATTTTTATTAAGTGTAAACCCCTAATTTAGATTTAAAACGCTGGGAAAAACCCTTTTATAAAAAAATTTCATTAATAAAATTTCCCCTTAAAAAATGTTTGGTTTCCCAGACTGAAGCTACATAAGGAATTGCAATAGAGAGAATTGCCGGGATAATTCAGGAATTCAAAAATTTTTTAAGCTTTCTCATTTGGGCGGCATAAACCCCGCCAAAATTTAGAATAGGGCGGGCAGTGTCCCATTAAAACCCACGGAGAAAAATAAATTTAAAAATTTAGAAAAAGGAGCGGCAAAGACCCATTTTATCCTATGGAGAAGTTTTTTAAATTTTAAAACTCCCAAAGGGGGGGAAATTTAAAATACAGTAAAAAATGCAAAAAAAAGAAATGATTGGCTGAGCTAGCGGGGGGTTGGCTATCCAGCCAAAACAGAGGGGCGGCTACTTCTAACCCCTTTTTAGTCTATGGGGGAGATCGGCGCAATGCCCAAACTCGGCGGCCCCCAGCGCCCTGCGGGGGTTGAAGTATTAATAAAAAAAAAAAATTTTTATTAAGGGGAAAAAAATTTTTCAATAAAGCGTGAAAAAATTCTTTTAAAAATTAAAACACTTAAATTTCCCCAACAACGCGTTTGTCGCCGAGACCCCGGGGCCGCTACATAGGGAATTTAAAAAGAGAGAAAATTTCCGTGGGAAAAACCGTTAAATTTTAAAATTTTTTAAAACGCTTCTATTGGTGGCAGAAGGCCCGCCAATCAGAAAGAAGCAACAAAGACCCCTTTTAAAAACCCATGGAGAAGTTTTGGGAAACCAAAAAGGGAAAAGGGCGGACAGTGTCCCATTATAAACTATGGGAAATTTTTAGGGCCAATCAAAATAAAAAGGGGGGGACAGTTTAAAAAAAACAGTAAAAAGACCCGAAAAGAGCTGATTGGCTGAGCAGGGGGGCTTGGCTATCCCGCCAAACAGGGGCGCGACTACTTCCCCATTGTAGGTTTTGGAGAGATCTGCGCCTGAAATTTTCGGCGGTCAGCCCCCGGGGCGGAATTTTTAAATTAATAAAAAAAAAAAATTTTTATTAAGTGTAAAAAAAATTTTCAGTAAAGAGCTTAAAAAAAAACTGGGAAAAAAAAATCAGTTAAAAACCCGAACAAGGGGTTTGTCGCCGGACCGGCGCTTCAAAAGGGGAATTTTCAATGAGGGAAACGCGGGAAAAAGTAAAAATTTAAAATTGTTTAAGCTCTTTTGATTGGTCCGGGGATAAAACCCGCCAATTTAGAATTGGAGGACAGTGGCCCATTAAAATCCTATGGAGGAGAAATTTAACCCAAACAGAATAGGAGCGACAGGGACCCATTTAACCAAAGGAGAAAAATTGACCAAAAATATTCCAAGGCGGGGGCAGTTCAAAATACAGTAAAAAAAGGGAGAAAAGGTGATTGGTTGAAACTAGCGGGGGGTCGTCCCCCTTAAACCAATCAGAGCGCGGGGCTACTTTTTCATAGGTTTTATGGGGAAAAGAAAAATTCCCAGGAAAACTTTGTGATTGGCTAAGTTAAAAGGGGGCGCCGTTATTTGGGGCCCCAAGGGGGGGGCAAACGAGCTCCTATGGGTTTTTAAAAGCAAAACTGAAATTAAAAAATGTACATGGGCCCAAATTTAAATGATAAGAATACAGAAATTTTTCCCGATGTGTTATAAAAATGAATAATACACATCGGGGACAACTTCTGTGTTTATCATTTTATTTCGGCCATGTTTCAGTTTTATTTCCCGATTGCATTAGAAAAACCCCTAGGAGCGTCCCCTTGCTTTCCCCCCCTTTGGGCCAAATAAAAGGCGCCTTTTTAAATTAGCCCAATCACAGGGCTTGCTCGGGGAAATTTTTTTCCCCCCTTTTGAACTCTATGAGAAAGTTTGAAAACCCCTTGATTGGCCCAAATGGACCCGGGGCCCCCGATAGCTCAACCAAACAGCCGTTTCTGCCTTTTTTACTGTATTTTTAAAAATGTCCCGCCTTGGGGAAAATGATTGGTCCCAATTTTTTTTTCCAAAGGGTTTTAATGGGTCCCTGTCGCTCCTTTTTCTGATTGGTCAAATTTTCCCCCAGAGGGAAAATAATGGGCCAATGGGCGCTCCCTTTTTTAATTTGGTGGTTTATGCCCACCAATCAGAAAGAGCTTAAAAAAAAATTTTTAATTACTGTATTTCCCCGGGGATTCTCTCTATTTTCAATTCCCTTGTAGCGCCGGGGCTCCCGCGACAAAAGCGTTTTTCGGGGTTTAAAAATGAATTTTTTTTTTACAGAAAAGGGTTTTTGCTCTTTTTCTGACAATGTTTTTTCACTTAAAAAAAATGATTTTTTTTATTAAAAACTTCATTTCCGCACGGCGCCCGAGTGCCCCAGGGGAAATTTTTTAGTTTCGCGGGTCTCTCAAAAAACTACAATTTGGGGGAAGTAGCTCGCGCTTGATTGGCCCGGGATAGCCAAGGGCCCCCGTTTTGCTCAGCCCAAACAAATTTTTTGTATTTTTTACTGTATTTTGAACTGTCCGCCTTGGATTTTGATTGGTCAAAACTTCTCCATAGGATTTAATGGGTCTTTGTCGTCCTATTCTTTTTATTGGTCAATAGTTTCCAAAAGGTTTTAAGGGACACTGTGTCCAAATTTTATTTGGTGGTTTATGCCGACCAATGGAAAAGCTTAAACAAATTTTTTTTACTGTATTTCCCGGCAATTTTTCCCCTTAAATTTAAATTCTTATGTAGCCCCCCGGTTCGGGCGAACCCAAAAGCGGTTATGGATTTTTAAGTGCTTTATTTTTAAAAGAAAGGTTTTAGCTCTTTTTTTAAAAATGTTTTACATTAAAAAAAATTATTTTTTTATTTAAAACTTCATGCCCCCGGGCGCTGGGGTGCCGGATTTTAGGGGCGCCCATTTTCTCCATAGTTCCCAAAGGGAGAAGTTGCTCGCGCTCTGTTTTGGGTGGGATAAACCAAGCCACGCCTAGCTTTAGCCCCAAACAGCCCCCTTTTCTGTATTTTTACTGTTTTTTTAAAATTTTCCCCCCCTTGGTTTTTTATTTGGGCAAAATTCTCCTTTGGTTTAATAAGGGGTTTTTTGTCGCTTTCCCATTTGATTGGTAATTAGTTCTCCATTGGTTTTAATGGGCACTTTTCGCCCCCCCCTTTTTCTGAAATTTGGGTGGTTTATGCGACCAAAGAGAAAGGATTAAACAATTTGAAAATTTCAGTATTTCCCCCGGGGAAAATTTTTTATTGAAATTCCCAAGGGAGCGCCCGGTTTTTCGGGAAAACGCTTTTTTAGGGATTTAAGGCTTTATTTTTTAAGAAAGGGTTTTTGCTCTTTATTGGGCAAATTTTTTCACTTAATAAAAAATTTTTTTTTATTTTTAATCCATGTCGCAGGGGGGCTGAGCCCCGAGATTTCATTGTTTCCCTACTCTCCTAGGGCTAAATGGGGAGAAGTAGCTCCGCTCTGATTGGGGTGGGATTCCAAGCCCCCGCCGAATTTTAAAAACCAAAAAAAGCTTTTTCTGCCTTTTTACTTTTTTATTTTGAAATTTTTCCGCCTTGGGGTTTTGATTTGGGTTAAAAATTCTCCATAAAGGTATAATGGGGCTTTGTCGCTTCTTTTTTGATTGGCCGAGATTGCCAAGCCCCCGGGTAGCCAACCAATTTAGCTTTTTCTGCTTTTTTTCGGGATTTTGGGAAAAATCCCGCCTTGATTTGATTGGTCAAAACGTTCTCCAAAAGGTTTTAATGGTTCACCTTTTCCTCTTATTTTTGATTGGCCAGTTAATTTCCGACCAATGGGAATAGCTTCAGAAATTTTAATTACTGTATTTTCCCCGGCCCAAAATTTTTCCCAAAATTCCCATTTCTTGAATTGCGCCCCCTTTTGATTTTTGGGAAAATGATTTTTTTTTATTATTATGTTTTTTTTTTGAGGTTCAGCTCTTTTCGAACCCGTTTTCCCCCTTTATAAAAAGGGGATTTTTTCGGATTCATACTTCTGCTGCACGGAGCGGAGCGCCGAGATTTCTGTCGCGATCTTCTATCTGCTAACTCGCATGTTCCGATCCTGCTTCACTTCGCCGCCGCCGGAGCATTTAGACCAAAATAAACCAGGTCTGCCTGTCGGAGCTGCCGAGCGCTGCACTGCGCCTTGCTTTGCCGACTCGCGATCATACATGCCTCGGAGTATACGAGCGCGTCGCGTCCCGCCCCGGAACGCCTACACCGCGCCCACAGCGGGCCCACTGCCTGCCCCTTCATGCGGGGCGCAGCTGAAAGTGGCGAATGCTGCGCCTAACATCGCATCCCTGCGTCCGACAGGGGGATGCGGGCCTGGAGGCGCAGGTTACGCCAGAAAACAGGCGTAAAGCCCGTTCATACATGTCGCCCTTAGTGTTGAGAGGCATGGAGGAAATAAAATGTGTAAGTTGGGTGTATTCAAAAGAATAACGTTTCAGCACCTGGTGAGGTTGAGCTATGATTTCTGATAGGGGGCGGAGATGACCCTGAGAAATCAGGGCATGTACTTGCAAAGGGCGGGTTTTGGTGAACCCCAAGAAGGTATTTGGCGATTGCCCAGGGGGAAGAGCGGGTTATCTGTAATGGGGGTTAGAGGGCCTGTAAGGTCAAGTAGAGAATTCTGGGGTTTTATTTTATGCAGAATAATCAGGGTCTGGAGGGTGTCTCTACTCTCCGGAAAACAGAGGTCGGGTGCCAAGGGAGAGAGACCAATGACAGCGGGCTGAGAGTCTGTGCAATAAAAACCCATAGCTTGGCCTGGGAGGTATGCACCAGGTCTATGAATCGCTGATAGGCCGAGGCCAGATAATAAAGCCTACAGTCGGGTAGACTCACTCCCCCCCCTGTCCTTGGGTCTGTATAATACGGCTCTATTGAGTCTGGGGCGACCTGGATGCCAAATGAAATCCGAAAAGGTTTTGCGGAGCTGCTGCCAAAAAAGGGGCAGGGTGTAGATGGGGCACCGTTGGAAAAAGGGTAAGGGCTTTTTGGGGGAGGGGGGGACTCTTTTAGGAATTATCCTCCAAACCAGGAAAAGGGGCCCTTTGACTTCCCCTTTTTTGGAGAGTTTGAAACAAATTGGGGGGAAGAGGACGGAAGTTTAAAACAAACAATTGGGGTTTAAAATGAAAATGGGGTTTTCATTTCCCCAAATAGGAAAATTTCACCGGGGGAAAGGGCCCGGAGAAAGGAAATTTTTTCAGGGGGAAAAGAAAAGGGGGGGGGGAAAGGGGGATGTTGAGGGGTTCAGACTTAGACATGTTTTTATCTTGTAATTAAAACCAAGGGGCTAAACTGCCCCCAAATCGACTCAAAGGGGAAAGGGAAAAAAATTTTTTGGATTGGTGGACAAAAAGTTAAAAGATCATCTGTGAGGAAGCTTGAGGGTCCCGTTAATTTAAAATTTTAATAAAAAAACTTTTAACGTCCTGCAATGTCTTTTTGGGTGGAAATAGGTCCCCATCCGAGTTTTTTATACAAAGGGAAAGGGAAAGGGGCAGAGATCCCCTCCCTTTGTAGCCCTAGCTAAAAAGGGTCCACTTTTTTACCATGTTTTGTAGAACACCTGCGACAATGGGTGAAGGGAAAAGACCCCCCGAAAAACTCAAGGAAGGGGTTTCCCCCAGTTCAGGTTCCCGTAAAAAAAAGAAAAGATAAAGGGTTTGCCCTTTTGCCCTAAATTTAGAGAAAAATATTTTTTGTAGGGGCCCCAGAAAAAGGGGGAGCTCTCGCTTTCTTCAAACCCGCTAAACCGTGTTTGATGAGAAAACCCCCCAGAGCAGGCCCCCCAACAGAAAATTTTTAGGGCCCCTACAAATGAAGCACCAGGCCCCCCCTGGGAAAAAACCCCCCCCCCAGCAAAACCCCATCGCCCCGCCCCCAGCAAAAAAAAGGGCCCCTCGGACATAACGCGCCCCTTTTTAAACCCCATAATTAACCCGTGTCAAAACAAGAACTGTATTGTGTAGTACAAAAGCAAGAGAGTCCAAAATTTTGTCTGATTCCTATCCTAGACAAAAGGGCTAAGTAGTTCCAACCCATATCCCCCACCACCCCACTTTACAATATCCGCCTCCCCACCCCAAGCCCAATACAATATCCCTCCCCCCCACCAGCCCACATAAAAATATCCACTCCCCCCCCACCCACATACAATTTCCACCCCCCAACCACCCCCACTTTCAATATCCACTCCCCCACCACCCCACTTTCAATACCCCACTCCCCCCCCCCAAACCCAAAAATAAAATTATCCGCTCCCCCCCCCCCCCCCCAAACATAAAAAAATCCGTTTCCCCCACCAGCCCAAATAAAAATTTTCCACTCCCCCCACCGGGCCAAACATACAATATCCACCCCCACCAGCCCACATACAATAGCACCCCCCCCAGCCCACTTTACAATATCCACCCCCCCCCCACCACATAAAATACCCCCCCCCCACCACCCCCACATACACTATCCCCCCCCCATTTTCCCTTGGTCACGAAACCCCCACCACCTTCAAAAAAAAAACCCCCAGCAAAAAAGTAAGTTCCCTCCTATAAACAGGGAAAATCAGGGAAACATTTCGCGGGCCCTTTATCCCACCCCGACAAACCTAAAACCCAACCGCCAATAGAACCAATAAGATCAAACCCCAGCTAGGTAAAACCCTAAAACACCGCAATATGGAGCCCCACATAGAGGCCCCAACACCAGCTGGGGTAAAAAACCTTATTTACACCGCTAAAATTAGAAAACCACAGAGGGGTTTCAGAAAAACCACTCAGGTATAACTACAACACCCCATATAGAGACAAACATAGAGGCAGACACCAGCTCAGGTAAAAACCTACAAAAATCAACATAGACCACCCCCAAAGGTCAGACACCACCTCGGGTATAACCTAAAACCCCAAACCATTAGAACCAATGGGAGGTCAGACACCACTCGGGTATAACCTACAGCCCCAAAAAATATAGAGCCCCACATAGAGGCCCGACCCCACTAAGGTATAACCTACAACCCCCCCCAATTAAAAACCCACTTGAGGAAGACACCAGCTCGGGGTAAAAACCTACAACACCGCCATTTAGAGCCCCCATAGAGGTCAAAAACCAGCTCAGGTATAACCTAAAACACCCCCCTATAGAGCCCACTTAAAGTCAAAACACCAGTCAGGTAAAAAACCACAACACCCATATAGAGCCCACAAAAGGGTCGGGCCCACCACTAAGGATAACCCTACAGCACCACCATATAGAGCCACATAGAGGTCAGACACCCTAGGAAAAACCCTACAACCCCCCCCCCCCAAATTTAGAACAATTAGGGGGTTCAATACCCCTACGTCGAAATCCCTAAAGAAGCATTTAGGCTATCTATCATACATGAAAAAACTTTGAGACTCTCGGTTACATATTTTTGATCAGAACATGTTTAAGTTTCCCCACGACTTTCAACGGGGGGTCTAAAATGGGCATTTCCAAATCCTATTTTTCCCCTCTCAATCGACCCAAATTTCAGGCCTCTCCCCTGGGTCACCGCCACCTTTAATTCAGAGAAAAAAAATTAAAAAAAAAACCCAACCAAAAAAGCTGCCCTTTTTAAGCAGTGTGAGAGTGGGCGGGGCGAAACCCAAAAGGGAAAGCCCCCCTTCCCTTTTCCCTTTTGGTTTAAAATCAATTACACCAAGTATAACGTATTTTTTCTGCACACAAAAACATCTTAAAAAAAGGGTAGCAAAAACCCTGGGTCCCAACTGGCAGGGGGCTGGCACACATTTTAATTTAAATACATGTCCCAACACGGGCCCGCCGCCACGGCACTTTCTGCAAAAAGGGCAATACCTACGTCGAAATCCCAAAGAAGGCTTTTATGCTACTATCATCATAAAAAAAATTTGAGACTCCCCGGTTTCAAAATATTTTGACCCGAACAGGGTTTAAGCTGCCCACGATTTTAAAACGTGTCTAAAATCGGGCACCCTATCCTTTCTTTACCTCCAATCGAGCCAATAAAGGCCTCTCCTGGGGGTCACCGACCTCCATTATTCAGAGAGAAAAAATAAAAAACCCCCCAAACCTGCAAAGCGGGGCCCTTCTAGGGACAGCCTGGGGAGAGTGGGGGGGGGACAGCCCCCAAAATTTTGGAAGCCCCCCCTTCCCTTTTTCCCCATATGGGTTTTAAAATAAATGTACACCAAGTTTTAACGTATGTTTCTGCACACAAAAAAAATTCTAAAAAAACGTATGCAAACCGGGGTCCCAAATGGCAGGGCTGGGGCCCCACTTGTAATTAAACTTGTACCCCAACAGCCCGCCCCCAAGCGGCACATTTCCCCAAAAAAGGGGCAATAAAACTACGTCGAAATCCCAAAAAGAACCCATTTATGCTATTTTATCTTTACATAAAAAAAATTTTTGAGAACTCTGGGTTTTCACATTTCTTGATCAAAAACATGTTTAAGTGCCCACAAATTTTTCAAGTGGTTTTAAATCGGGCAGACGTAGTGTATTGCCCTTTTTGCAGAAATGTGCCGTTTGGCCCGGCGGCCCTTTTTTTTGAAACATGTATAATTACATGTGTGCCGAGCCCCCCCCGTGGCCCCCGGGTTTTGCATACGTTTTTTCAGAGTGTTTTTGTGTGCAGAAACATACCGTTTTTACTTGGTGTACTTTGGGTTTTTAACCTATTTGGAAAGGAAGGGGGTGCTTCCATTTTGGGTTTCTTCCCCCCCCACTCTACAGGCTGTCAAAAAAAAGGGCAGCTTTGCGGGTTGGGGTTTTTTTTTTATTTTTTTTTCCCCGAAAATGGGGGGTGGGGTGCCCCATGGAGGCCTGTTTGGGGCTCGTTTGAAGGTAAAAAAAAGGGATAGGATTTGCCCGATTTGAGACCCCCTTTTTAAAAGTTTGGGCAGTTAAACATGTTTGATCAAGATATGTAAAACCGAGAGCCCCAAAAATTTTTTTCATGTATGATAGATAGCATAAATGCTTCTTTGGGGATTTCAAAGTAGTGTTTTGCCCTTTTTTTGCAGTAGTGTGCCGCTGGGGCGGTCTGTGTTTTTGTACATGTAAAATTACATGTGTGCCGCAGCCCCCCCGTGGAAACCCGGTTTGCATACTTTTTTTCAGAGATTTTTTTTTTGGGGGAAAGAAACAAACGTTATATTTGGGTTTGAACATTGTTTTTAAAAACCTTTAGGGAAAAGGAAGGGGTGTTCCTTTTTGGGGTTTTTCTGTCCCCGCCCACTCTCACAGGCGTCATAAAAGGAAGCTTTGCAGGTTGGGTGTTTTTTTATTTTTTCTTCTGAAAAATGGAGGTCGGTGCCCCAAAGTGAGAGGTCGATTGGCTCGATTGAGAAAAAAGAAAGGATAGGACTGCCCGATTTAAACCCACGTTGAAAGTCGTGGGAAAAGGCTTAAACATGTTCTGATCAAGATATGTAACAAAGAGTCTCAAATTTTTTTCATGTTGATAGATAGCATAAAGCTTCTTTAAGGGTTTTTCGACAAATTTGTATTCCCCTTTTTTTGCAGAAAGGGTGCCGTGGCGGGGGTTCCCCTGTGTGGTACAGTAAAATTACATGTGTGCCGCGCCCCCCAGGGGGCCCCCAGGTTTCCCATTTTTTTTTTCAGAGATTTTTTGTGTGCAAAAAACAAAACGTTATACTTGGTTTTCATTGATTTTAACCTATAGGGAAAAGGGAAGGGGTGCTTTTTTTTTGGGGTTTTTCTGCCCCCGCCCATTTCCACGGGCCCTGTAAAAAGAAGGGCACTTTGCGGGTTTGGGGTTGTTTTTTATTTTTTCTCCGAATAATGGAGGTCGGGCCCCCAGTAGAGGCCTGTTTGGCTCGATTGAGGGGAAAAGATAGGATAGGACTGCCCGTTTTTGGGGACCACGTTGATAAGCGGGGGCAGCTTAAACATGTTCGGTCAAGTTATGTAAACCCAAAAAGTCTCAAAGTTTTTTCATGTATGTTTAGATAGCATAATTTGTTTCTTTGGGGGTTTTTCGACGTAGTGTTTTTCCCCCTTTTTGCAAAAAAGGCCCGCGGGGGGCGGCCCTGTTTTGTGTAAAAGGATAATTACATGTGTGCCGAAAGCCCTCCCAAGTGGCACCCGGGTTTTGCTTTAACGTTTTTTCGAGTTGTTTTTGTGTGCAAAAAACATACGTTTATTTGGTGAAACATTGTTTTTAACCAAAAAGGAAAGGGAAAGGGGGGTTTTTCCTTTTTGGGGTTTTTCTGCCCCCCCGCCCATTTCCCACGGGCTTTTCATAAAAAGGGGCCCGCTTTGCGGGTTTGGGGTGTTTTTTTTTTTTTTCCCCCTCTAAAATAATGGAGGTCGGTAAACCTAGTAAAGGGGCCCTGTTTGGTCGATTGAGAGGAAAGGGATGGGATAGGACTGCCCAAATTTAGACCACGTTGAAAGTCGTGGGCAGTTTAAAAAACATTTCTGACCCCAAAAGAAAAAATTTGTAAACCCGAGAGTTAAAAAGTTTTTTCATGTATGATAGAAAGAAAAAATGTTTCCCTTTGGGGAAAATTTCACGTAGTTTTATTGCCCTTTTTTGCAAAAAAATTCCCGGGGCGGCGGTCTGGGGTACATGTTTTATTCCCTTTGTGCCGCAGCCCTCCCAGTGGCCCCCTTTAAAGGGTTTTTGGGGCCCAAATTTTACGTTTTTTTCGGGAAGGAAGGGTCCCCCCCCCCCCCCCCGGGGGCCCCCCCCCCCCCCCAAAAAGGGTTTACTTCCATTTTGGTTTTTTTCCTTTTCCCCCCGCCCCTCTCACAGGCTGTCTTAAGAACCCCCAGTTTTTGGCCGGTTGGGTTTTTTTTTTTTTTTTCCCCTCGAAAAATTGGAGGTCTTGCCCAGTGAGAGCCCCTAAATTTCCCCCAAAATCGAGCCAAAGATAGGATAGGACCCCCGATTTAAAGACAACTTTTGAAATTTGTGGGCAGCTTTAAACATGTTCGATCAAGATATGTTAAAACCCGAAGTAACATGAGGTCAGACACCAGCCCCAGGTATAACCTACAACACCGCCAAAATATGACCCCCTTAGGGGTTTCAGACACCACTCGGGTAAAACCTTTTAAAACCCCACCATATGAGACCCCCATAAAGGTAGCCCCCGTCATTTTAAAACCTCCCAACCCCCCAAATATAGGGGCCCAACATAGAGGTCGGGAACCGCTCGGGTAAAAACCTTTACAGCACCCCCAAATATAGAGCCCACATAGGGGCCCAGACCCAGTCGGGTTAAAACCCTTTACAACCCCCCAATTTTAGAGCCCAAACATAGAGGTCAACACCACTCGGGTATAACCTCCCAAAACCCCCCTTTGAGAGCACTTTAGAGGTCAGACACCAGCTCGGGTATAAACCTACAACACCCCCAATATAGAGCCCAAACATAGAGGAAACACCATCAGGTAAAAACCTACAACACCCCCACAAAGAGGTCAGAACCACTCGGGTTTAAACATCACTTTACGTGAATACAGCACTGACCCCAATTTATAGAATTTAAAAAACCCGCTAAAAATCAGGGACTCCCAAGACGTCATTTTCTGAGGGGGGCCCGTTCTTTTCCCTTCTGAGCCCGTTCCTTTCCCTTTTCTTCTGCACCCAAATTTCCACACCGCCATGAGGGAATTTACCCCGGAACAGCTAAACCCTGCAGAAATTACACACAAATATCTTAGAACCCCAAAATTTTTTCAAGCAATTTTTTTCCCCTATTCCCACCTTGTACAAATTTTCCCGGGTGGGGAAAAGGGGGGGTACAAACCAAAAACTTAAAAGGTTTAGTAACCAAGGGGTTTTTGGGGGGTGGGGAGAGGACTAACCCCCCCTGGAAAATAATGCTACAGCTATGGGTTTCTCCCCCAAAAAAATTATAAAAAACCCGGTAGGAAGGGAAATGGGAAAGGGCCCGGTAAATTTGATAGGCCCTATTTAGGTAGGTAGACACCCGCCGGAAAAATTGGTTTTGGCCAGCCCCAGGTGGTTGGTGGGTATTAGCCATGAAATCCCCCTTTATTTTTAGGCGGGCCGGGCCCCCCCCTTTAGAGGTTAGGGGAGAGTCAGGGACCCCCTTTTGAGGTTAGGCCCAATTCAGGGCCCCCCTTTAGAGGTTAGGCCCGCGCAGGGGCCCCCCCTTTTTGAGGTTAGGCAGCGTCTGGGGCCCCCTTTTAAAAGGGGTTTGGCAGCAGCGGGCCCCCTTTAGTTGTAGGCAGCACGGGCCCCCCTTTAGTTGGGGGCACAGCAGGGGGCCCCCTTTTTTGTAGGCAGCACCAGGGGCCCCCCTTTGTTGGGAGGCCGCAGCCCCGGGCCCCCCTTTTGTTTTAGGAGCAGCCCGGGGCCCCCTTTAATATTTGGCACACCCGGGCCCCCCCTTTTGATATAGGCAGCACCAGGGCCCCCCTTTAGATTTTAGGCACAGCCAGGGCCCCCCTTTTGTTTTAGGCAGCAGTCGGGCCCCCCTTTTGATATAGGCAGCAGCCAGGGCCCCCTTTAGATATAGGCCCGCAGCCAGGGTCCCCCTTTAGAATAGGCAGCAAATCAGGGGGCCCCCCCCAGATATAGGCAGCAGTCCAGGGCCCCCTTTTAAAATAGGGAGCATCAGGGCCCCCCCTTTTGATATAGGCGCAGTCAGGGCCCCCTTTTGATATAGGCAGCAGTCAGGGCCCCCTTTAGAAATTTTGGCAGCAACCAGGCCCCCTTTAGATATAGGCACAGCCCGGGCCCCCTTTAGTTGTAGGCAGCGAGTCCCGGGTCCCCCTTTTGTTGTAGGGAGCAGCCAGGGCCACCTTTAAAATATAGGCAGCCCGCCAGGGCCCCCTTAATATGGCAAGGGGCAGGGCCCCTTTTTTGTAGGCAGCGTCAGGGCCCCCTTTTGTTGTAGGCAGCAGAAAGGGGCCCCCCCTTTTTAAAAAATGGCAGCCCTCAGGGCCCCCCCTTTTGTTGTAGGGCGATCAGGGCCCCCCTTTTAAAATAAAAAAAAAAAAAATCGGGCACTTACCTGAGCCCCCCCGCTCCCGCTCCCGGGCCCCTTTCCCTGCTCCCCCCGGTCCCGGCCCTGCATAGGCCCGGGGGCGGTGAGTGATGTCACCGCCCCCGCCCAAGTCAGGGATTGGGACCCGGGGCCCGGCAGGCTGCAGGGCCAAAAGCCTTCAGCCTGGCCCGGGGGGATCACGCGGAGCGCAGCGCTAGTGGAATGTGCTCCGCTGACAACCCCGCAGCCCCGGGAGTCGGGGACAAACAAATCCCCCAAATCCCGGGGCCCGGGCCCCTGAGGAAATGGGCGATGCGGGGTATTTCGGGACTGTGCGGGTTTTTAGTAAAAGGGGGTTTGTCCTTTTTTTTTTTGGGGTGTTTAATCTCCAGCCCTCCACAGCTGATGCTGCATGGGGGGCTTTTTTAACTTTTTTTAAGGCGGAAATAAGAGAGAGTGGCCACCCGTGGTTTTTTGTCCAGTGTGGGGCTTTAAAATTAAAAATTTAGATTCCACAAAGGGAACCGTTTCCTTTTAAAGAGGGGAAATCCTATCTAGTAATGATGGAGGGAAAGGGAAAACCCCCCTGGGGTTTTGGGGCGAAACATTTAAAATGTGAAATTTGGCCATTAAAAGAAATAGCAAACAATATATCTGGCTTTTTCATCTATCACACAAAACCCGGCCCGGTGTGGGGGGGAAATTTTTGTATAGCTATCGCTCCCCCAGGGGTTTTTGAATGGGAAGCTAGCGAAGTGCCCCTGGGTAAAAACCAGTCTCTGAGAAAAAGGGGCCCCGTTCCCCGTCTTGAAGTGCGTCTCTTTAAGACTAAGATGTGTGTTTTTTTTGGGGGTAAAAGGGGACGCAGGAAAATGCGATCTCTTCATAATGAAATTTTGGGCCCCCTTTTCCCTTAAAAGAGGGGTATATTAAGATCCCCCTGGTTAGGCTGAAAACATGAGAGCAGGCGCCGGGGAGGGGCCCGCCCCCCGAGAGGGAGAAGGGGGCCCGGGGGAGAAGGGAAAAAAAAGAAAAGGGAGAAAAAGAAGAAAAAAAAAAACACACAAGGGTAATAAAAGTACAACTAACACTAAAGAGGGGAGACATTGCAAACAGGGGGGCAAGAGCCCTTTAGACAGCTCAGGGGAAGAAACCCCCCACCTATTGGGGGAAGAGGGAAAGGCCCCAAATCAAAAGAGGCAACTCCCATTCTGAAGCATATTTAAAACCTGGGTAACCCTCTGAAAATGTAATAACATATTTAAAATGGGCCTTTTGGAGTATCGAATAGAATAGAAAGCCCGTTAGTACAGTCGCGCCCCCAATTGGCAACCCCCCCTTGAGTTAAGGGGGTACGGAAATATGTGACTACAGCTGGGGGCAGGAGTCCAGAGGTGGGGTTTGGGGCCCCAAATAGAAGTGGGGGGGGTGTCCATCAGGGCTGCATCCCCTGGGTTTGGGTCGTTTTTGGGGTAGGCCCCCTCCCGGGTTTTCACCGAGCCCCTCTTTGGGGGCAGGGCTATTTACGTTTTGGGAAACAGGGAAAGAAAACAGATGGCCCAAATTTCCGGGAAGGTAATGTTTTAATTTGGGGGGCCTGCAAAAAGGAAGGAATGTCCCGGGAGAGCGTAAGAGATGTCTGGCCCCCAATTCGGGAGTGAGGAGCGAATGGGTACCCCCACCTGTATGTGATTTCCCCTCCTTCAAATGGCGAAATAGAGGCTTGAGCATGGCTCTCTGAGCTTTGGGTTTTGACGTGAGAGAACTGTTTGGATTTGGAGGGATGCATCCCTTTTTAGGGAAAACTGGGGTCGGGTTTTGGATTTCCCGAAGGATTTCCCCCTTGAGACCGTAATAGTGGGTCCCCCCAAAATAACGTCTTTGGGGGGGGTCCCGAGCTCGGTGGGTCTGAGGGCTCTGTGGGCCCTATCGATCTTATATATGTTACGGTGGTCGATCCGAAGAAAGTTGAAGATGCTGGTTAAGACATCGAAGAGGTCCCCTCGGTAAGGGCCCACCTGGGGACCCTTTGTTTTCCCCTTTTTTTATTGACATCCCTCTAGATGCTGTTGTAGGGGGAAAAAGTTTACGGAGTGCTTGGGTGAACGGTGCTTTGGGAGGGCCCTACCGGGAGGAGGTATTTCCTGGCTTGAGAAAAAGGAGTCCCTTGGTGGAGAGATGTTTAGAGCCCCCGAACGGAAGGAACTGAATTCTTTTTTGATTCATCAAGAAGTTGACGAGCGAGGGGCGGAGATATCCGTTTTCACGATTGGTTAATATTTTCAAGTCCTCTACTTTTGCGGGGTTTTGGGATTTCTAGAGTGTAGGAAGGTGGGTGCCCTGTGAGTTGGGAAGGGTTTTAGAGGGGCCCGGAAAGAGGGTCCTTTCAGCAGGAGGAGGGGCGCTGGGCAGGGGGTGCGGAAGGAAACTGTTCTGCACCTTTTTGTTTGGATGGGTCGCGTTTTACCAAGTAGGGCCCCTTGGGGTTTTAGGGGGCAGGATGGAAAGTAGATTTGGGGATGATGGCATTGGGGGGGTCCCCAATGGGCGACCCCGAGTGCATCTGGTCGGGGGGTTACAAAAAGCCCCGGGGGAGCCGGGGGACCATCTGGGTGAGAGCTCCCGGGGGCGCAGCACCTGGGGGTTGCAGCCCGCTCGATGCGAGGGGGGGCCGTAGAGCCATGTTGGACCAGTGTTGGGGTGTCACAAACGAAAAACTCTCACATGGTACGAGGCCGCACTAGGGGACCCCCCCATGGAACACTAGGGAAATGGGTGCAGATACGTCCCCGGCAAAGCCGAAAGGAAAGATTGGGGTGTGCATGGGCACTGTTTTATGGGAAATGCAGTCCCTGGGTCACGCCTGGATGGGAAACCCAAGATGGGGTTTTGGGGGGGTCTGGCCAATGGGGATCACCCTGGGAATGGCATCTTCTCTCACCCCCCACCCCCCTCATTTTTGGGGGTAAGTTGTGGAAAGGGAAAGGGGGCCCAGAATTTAGGGCCTGAGGCAGCTGGGGGGTGTGGGGGGACGGTGACCCCCCGCTTTCATATCCTTCCCTGGGCCTTGCAGCACCCCCATGGGGAGTTGCAGAGCCGTGATGGGGTGGAGGGTAAGGAGGAAAATGTGGGCCCCTGGAGGAGCCCGGTTTTCCCTTTGCCACAAACCTTACCCCGCGGCTGCCGGGGGATGCAGACCCGGTGGGGCCTGTTTTAGCGGGGCCCTTTCTGTAGCGCTGCAGCTGAAGAGGGAGAGACCCCGTGCCACGTGGGTGAAGATGGCGCCATGATGCCTGGAAATACCAGGCGCGTGATCCAGAGCTGGAGATACCGTTGGAGTCTCGTGTTGAGCGCTGGCAGCTGAAGCCGAGGGTCTGTTCGGGCGTTGCCTGCCGGAGGCCAGAGACAGAGGAGCGGATTCACAGTGTCCAACCAGAGGAGACATGGCGCGGGCTCCCGGGAGTTGATCCGCCGCATCGGACCTCGCCGGTCGGATGTCTGGTAGGCTGAGGGTCAGGGTGGGTGTCGGGGTGCCAGGCCTACCTCTTGCGTGTCTTGACCTGACCAGGGTTCCGTTCGGCGGAGGCTGCCGAGGAGTCGGGTTTGCCCCTGGTGCGGGTGCTGGGCGGCCATCTTGAGCACCCGGAGCAGCCGGGTTATGATCGTCCATTAGGGCCGCAAAACGGCCGAAGTATTGGTCTATTTCACCCTGGGAGGATGCAGAGCGGGTCTGGGCACGAGTACCCTGCCTTTTGCCCGTTTTGCCCATGTCTGGCGTTTGATTTAGCCAGGTATATCGCTTTGGCTGGAGAGGAGCACAGGAGTGTGCGTCTTCACTCTGCCATGCCGAGCCCCGCCCCCCACTTCCTCAGGTTTTAAATCAGTGCAGTGTGCTTTGAAGCAGGTCTCTTCGCTCCCTGAAGTGTGCTGGTCTGAACAGGACCCAATAGAGAGGTAACAATAGCGTAGGACCCACTTGCCGGAGGTCCCGGTGACGTTCGGAAGTGGGCTTAAGCAGTTTTGGCCATAAGTGTGAACTAAGAACCTCAAAAAATTTTCTATGTATCCTAGTTAGCAGTAATGCTTTTTCCAAAATTCCTATGTCCTTTTTGATAGTTTCCTTAGTCCATAGTGTGCCACTGTTTTTTGAATTTGAATGTCTATATGTATTGCTGCCACACCAGTGTGCATTTGTGCTTTTTTTAAACAAAGTTTTTTGATGTGCAAAACCAAATGCTGTTTTTGACTTTCTGTTCTTCTGCAGGTCATACATACGGGCGCATTGTAGTGTCAATACGACAAGTATGACTCAGGCAGACCACCCCCTGTTCTAACTGTTCTGCGCCTAGATTTGGCATCAAAAACTCATAAATGTTACTACTTCTATGAATGTGGTGCGACGCCCCCAGAACGCCCCTAATCTTTGGTGCTCTAAAAAGTGTCTTTGGTGCGTTACAAAGGCACTAACTGCGCCAAAGTTTGCCGTGCACCTGTTCATTCATTCATACAAAACATTCATACATGTCACCCAGATAGTTTCATTTAGTGAGACATGGGTGTGGTGTTAGGCCTCGTTCACACGGCTTATTCTGCCGCGTATTGGCGCCGTACTGTGCGCCAGATTTGCGCTTCAGTACGGCGCCAATCCGCGGCAACAATTACGGTAATCCACTGCTCTCATTGAGAACAGTGGAATCCGTCGCTCCTCCCCGCTCGGCGAATCTGCCGCGGGGGGAGAAAGTGACATGCACCATTATTTACGGCGCGACGCGCCGTAAACAATGCATTGTCTATGGGTCGGGAGCAGCGCCCCCGCCGCGCTCCGGCCCCGCCCCCGGCCCGCCCCGTATTCACCGCGGATTTGTGCGCTCACTACGGCGCACAAATCCGTCGAGAATAAGCCGTGTGAACACGTCCTTAGAGTCACTGGTGTAGGTAGTGGCAAGCAGAAGAGAAAAGTCTGGATACCTCTTTTATTGGTAAGTCTAATACAGAGAGCAAACTAAAAGAAATTTGGAAGGGTGGGGGGATGGAAATGACTTAGGACCATGATATAATTTCTTGCTGGCTACTGTTGGTCTTAACTTTGAAATAAGTAGCCAGGTGTGTAGCCAGTAGCAAAGAGATCTATGAATACCATGATGTAATTTAGATGTGAGGGAATGGAAAGTAAAATGTTTTTTTTTTTTGGGTTGTAAGTTAATATGGAGATCAAAGAGGTAAAACAGGTTTGTTTTGCATGGTCAATGGCAGTTTTTAGCATGAATTTGAACTCTGCAGATATGTTTGATTTTCTCCATAGACATTCACACACATCACTGAAGAAAAAGAGTTAAAGTTAGGTAGTGTGCGGAGGTTTGGTGTTTTACAGCTTTGTCTAGAGTGGTTATTGTAATGCTTAGCAGTCTGATTAAGAGAGGAGAGGAAAGAAATTGTGCATAGTGATGATTGTAGAATGATGAAAAGTTGTGGTAATGGTGTATAGATTACTATATACATATTATAAGTATGCATGTCCTGGGAATGCAGAGAATTGCACAGGAGAGGAGATTGTGATCAGAGTTAGTAAAGTTTTAAAAATGAACAAAGCTGATATAAAACCAAATCAAGTGAATTCCCATCATGGGAGAATCCATAAATTGTAAGACACCAAGAGAGCGGGGCAGAAAAAGAGACTGAGAAACAGATGGAGAATTTGGCCTGTCAATGGGGATAATAAAGTCACCCATAATAAGAATAGGTATTTCACTAAAGAGAAAATAAGGAAGCCAGGCAGCAAAGTGATCAAGAAACTGGAGAGTTAGGGCACATTATATAGCAGCAGATCATCCAGCACTCGGTAAATAGTAAAACTTTAACATTTATTCATCCCATTAATATCCCAAAAACATGTTTAAAAACATAGCGCTGTAAGGTTGTCATTCATCTTACGCGTTTCGAGTCTGCCTACACACTTATTAGGGAGACCCGAAAAGCGTAAGATGCATGTCAACCTTACAGCGCTATGTTTTTAAACATGTTTTTGGATATCAATGGGATGAATATATGTTAAAGTTTTACTGAGTGCTAGATGATCTGCTGCTATACAGTGGATTATATCAATTTCAGCCAGGTGATTTTCTTCCATGCAGTGGAACTTCTAACAACAGGACGCTTCTAATAGTAGGTGAGCGAACAAACATTTTCAGATTCTGGTACATTATACCCATTATAGCGAGGGAACAAAATACAACTGCAACTCTCAGAGCAAATGGGCAGAAGAGTCTAAGGGTATGTTCACACGATATGCTGCGGCGCGTACAGTACACGCCACAGTACATCGTGTGTTTTGGGAGCAGCCCGCCGGCCCCATAGACATGCATTACCGTATTTTTCGGACTATAAGGCACACATAAAAGCCTATGATTTTCTCAGAAATCGAAAGTGCGCCTTATAGTCCGATACGCCTTAAATATGAATCAATTCTTCACTTGGGATTTTAGGCTTTGTTCAGAACGTATTAGGCCTCGTTCACACAGCTTATTCTGCCGTGTATTGGCGACGTACTGCGCGCCGGATTTGCGCTTCAGTACGGCGCCAATCCGCGGCAGCAATTACGGTAATCCACTGCTCTCATTGAGAACAGTGGAATCCGTCGCTCCTCCCCGCTCGGCGAATCCGCCGTGGGGGGGAGAAAGTGACATGCACATTATTTACGGCGCGGACGCGCCGTAAACAATGCATTGTCTATGGGGCCGGGAGCGGCGCCTCCGCCGCGCTCCGGCCGGCCCCGTCCCGCCCCTTATTCACGGCGGATTTGTGCGCTCAATACGGCGCACAAATCCGTCGGGAATAAGCCGTGTGAACACGGCCTTAGTAGTGACACTGATTTGTAACTGATTTGCAACTGATTTACAATAGTAAATACGTTCCGAAATCAGTTACAAATCAGTTGCAAATAAGTGTCACTTAGGCCCGTTCACACGGCTTATTCTGCCGCGGATTGGCGCCGTACTGCGCGCCGGATTTGCGCTTCAGTACGGCGCCAATCCGCGGCAGCAATTACGGTAATCCACTGCTCTCATAGAGAACAGTGGATTCCGTCGCTCCTCCCCGCTCGGCAAATCCGCCGCGGGGGAGAAAGTGACATGCACATTATTTACGGCGCGGACGCGCCGTAAACAATGCATTGTCTATGGGGGCGGGAGCGGCGCCCCCGTCGCGCTCCGGCCCCGCCCCCGTCCCGCCCCTTATTCACGGCGGATTTGTGCGCTCAATATGGCGCACAAATCCGTCGGAAATAAGCCGTGTGAACACGGCCTTATAGTCCGAAAAATACGGTACTCATGTCACTTATCTCCCCGCGCGTACAATACGATCATATTGTACGGGCGGGGAGAGGATCCGTAATCCATAGTTCTCTATGAAAGCTATGGATTACTGTAATTATGGGGCGCATTTCCCCTCCTATTAAGCGCAGTACACCGCAAAATACACAGTTAAAGGCACTCCAAAATAAGCCGTGTGAACATACCCTGAGGGTGGAAACACATGGCGTGACTTAGTGGTGACCGCTAGGGATGAGCGATACTATCGACAAAAGTTGAAATTGGCACGGTTTTTATGTTTATCCAGGTTTCTCGATGATGCAATAGTTTTCAATTTACAATTGCGCCATTTTCAGCGCTTCCTGTAATTTTGCCGGCCATCCAATCAGAGAAGAGCATAGAGCAGGGTGAGCTGGGTGTACGACGTCATGATTGGGCGGTGTATGGATCTCATTGGCTGCAAAAATCACATGACCTCGTTTTATGTATGCATCTCCATTTCCTGTTCAGCCATTATTTCTCACTGAGCTCACTACAGAGCAACACGTCTCACTGCCTGTCCTAATAGCTGTTGTCACAGCTCACAGAGGCAGTCTTCTTTTATACAGAAAACGATCCTTCTATTTTTGAAGCTTAGGATATAGTTAGATTAGAGAATTCAAGCTCTTATTTAGTTAGAGACTTATTCACAAATCTAGTGCTGTGTGTAGCCGAGAGGGGTGGGGGCAGGGGCGTCGGAAAGGAGTTTGTATATTGTGCAGCCTAGTCTCTCCTGTCCTGAACTCACATGGAAATAGCAAGACCTCCAACCTAAGGTGAAATTGTCCCTTTTGTTTTTGCATTTCTGTTGGTGTTTCTGCATCCCAGTTTTTTGCCAATAGCCGCCTTGTACACAAATTGGGTTACAGATATTTCATAGTAACTGCCGCCTGTAGTCAGTGGTGGCAAAACCGCCATATGTAATCCATATAACTGTTCAATACCTCTATTTCACTCAGTGCGTCTCAGTTTGCCGCTAATCGTGCACTTTTACACAAATTGGGTTATAGATATTTCATAGTAACAGGTTTAAGGGTCATGCTGCGGTCCAGGACAAGGGATAGTGTCCTGTTCAACTAAAATGGTAGTTCAAAGACTCCTTTTTCCGGCACTTTTTAATCTGTGGGTCATGCAGAATTAAGGGTCATGCTGCGTTCCAGGACAGGGATAGTCAATGTCCAGTTCAACTAAAATGATGGTTTAAATAATACTGCCTTCTGGTACTTTTTAATTTGTGGGTCATGCAGGTTTAAGGGTCATGCTGTGGTACAGGACAGGTATAGTGAATAGTCTGACTTTTTTTCTGTGACTCTTGTTGCCTAATTGTCCTGCCTAAGATGTAGCACGTATCCAGTTTCCTGTTGTGGATGTTAATACCAGCTTCTCCCTGTTTGGGTGTAAGAATGATGGTGTTGTTGCTCTCCCATAGACTTTAATGGTCATCGGCGATAATCTGTTTTCGACTATCGGATATCGTCATGATAATTGCCGATATCGACTATCGAATCGATAACGATTGTTGACACAATCGCTCATCACTATAGACCGCCAATTGCCATAAGAGGTTCTGGAATATTTGTGCAGCTGTTGGTGGCCTCATGAGGGCATGGTCTTAGCTGCATGTAGCCAGCTCCTGCTGTGACTGCACCCCATAGGCTTGGACTTTAACACCTTATGGACACAGCATTTGTTTTTGGTTGACTTGTTTGTTTTTTCCTTCCCGCCTTCCAAGAGCCATAACTTTTCCATCTACATCGATATATGAGGGCTTTTATTTTGCGGGACAAGATGTACTTTCTAATGGTGTCATTCACTGTACCATAAAATATAGTGGGAAACCTAAAAAAAAATTCTAAGTTAGGTTAAATGTGAAAAAACCGTACTTGCGCCCATATTTGCAGGGGTTTTGTTTTTATGGTGTTTATTCTTCAGAATAAATGATGTGTTATCTGTATTCTGCAGGTTGATACATTTTTGGTAATACCAAATATGTAGGGTTTTTGTTATATTAGAGCACTATAAAAAAGTCCCAAATTTTCTATTTTTATAATTTGCGCCATTGCGCTATTTTCTGCAACCAATAACTTTTTTTTGTACTTTCACCTATGGACCTGAGTAAGGGTGCATTTTTTGTGGACTGAAGTGTACGGGTACTATTTTGGGATAGACTAAACTGTTTTTTATCACTTTTATTCCAATTTTTAAGGGATGTAAAAAGACCAAAAAACCCTGCAATGTTAGTGTTTGGAATTTTTTTCTTTACAATGTTCAGGGTACAGGATAAATGATGTTATATTTTAATAGATTGGACTTTTACAGACACTGCGATACCAATTATGTGTAACTTTTTAATTTTTATTTGTAAAATGGCAAAAGGCAGGTGATTTGAACTTTTAATATTATTTTTTTTTTTACACTTTTAAACATTTCTTTTTTTTTTACTTTTGCTTTGAATCCCTCTAGGGTGCTTGAACATTATTGTATGTGAGCGCTAGTACAGCCTTTTGCATTGTGTAAACAATGCAAATAGGGTGTACAAAGATGGCTGTTTTTACCACTTTTTGTCTAAGCAGGAAGTGGTAAAATAGGAAACATGGTGGCTATGAAAGCCTTCACAAGGCTTCCAGTCGCTATGTAAACCGATCGGCACCCCACAATCTTGCTGCTGTATAGCTTTATAGCCCCTTAATGGCATTATGAGGTAAGTTTACATCAGATTAAAGAAGGAAAATGTGAGTGATGGTGCAAGTGGAATCACCTGGAAGGTGCAATGTGTGCAATGTATGCCAGCTCTTCAACTGTATATCACCTACAAAAGCACAAAGGTGTGCACCCAATCAATAGTTCATTATAATCATAATTATTAAAATATGCATTAAGATAATCAAAGTACATCTAACAAACCCAATGCAATTCACGACGGTTACGAAATATATACCATTGACTGTACGTCTTTATAGCTTAATTATAACTTCTATCACATGTGTGAGATTCTGATCAGTATCAGTAAAAAGACCTGTGCACTAAAGTGACTTTCTTACCCATATCTGTGGGGATTTTTTTGCACCCTACATATACGTAGGGTTACGTACGTGATACGTACGTATCATTGTGTTACAGTGGGTGCTGGAATTTAAAGCCGTCTAGTCCTTGTAAAGTTGCCAGATTAGTCACTATATAACAGCTTTTCCACTGTGCCTGTTCTCAGCTCTGGGGGTACGGGAGAAACGTAAGTCAACATGAGATAGAAGAGCAGGGAAAGCAGCGTCAGACTGTTGTTGCTATGCTTCTGTGAGAGTCAGCAGTTTGAAGGAGATTGAAATATGTCATAAACGACAGTAAGTTTGAAGAAGACAAACAAAAAATTATAGGCTGCACATTTAAAACAGGCAGAAAAAGATGTACAACAAACCATGGATCATGAGAGCTATTAGGTCTGCACCTAGGCACTAAGGCAAAGCATCAATTGAAAGTTTATTGTCTCGCACTCTCATACCACTTTTGTCTTGCCCCCTCTCTGTTGGTTTACTTTAGGGGTGAGTCCTGGCCCTTTGCTCTTTTCTACCTGTACTCTTAGCCTGGGTTAACGTCACTGCCTTGGGATTCCCCTTGACTCTGTCTTGTCCTTCAAACTGTGCATTACCACCATCTTCTGCCTGTCTGGAATCCCACCATAGACTTTGATGGCATATCACTTATATCGGGAACATGCCTGTTCAGAACGGAGAGAACATCATGCTTCTGCACTACTCTCCATTCTCCTCTATGGATGTTTCAGTTACAGTCGAATACACTGCTCACCCGTACTCGAAACTCCAATAGAACAGAATAGAAAGTCGTGTGCAAACATGACCAGCTCTCCATTCTAAGACGACACTTTTGAAGGTCTGTTCCCAAGAAAAGTGCAGATTCCTTAGGTGGGACCCACACCTATCAGTCTTTGGTGGCATAGTTTATCTACATACCATCAAAGTCTATGGTGGTAACACCATAGAAACTTTGACTCTACAAAAATGCTAATTCATACCCTCATCATCTCTTTCCTAGACTACTGAAACATCCAATCTATCTTAATCCACCTTTCTTCTTGTTACTCCTCTGCCTCTCTGCTCTGCCAATCTCTTTGCTGGCTATCCATTGCCCAGCTCATTCAGTTTAAACTATTCACCATGACATATAAGGCTTTCCATAACTTGCCTTAACCCCATACAATCTTCCAATACCTCCCTTCACAAATCTCTAATCCTCACAAGACCTTCTTCTCTTGTTTTCTCCTCCAAATGCCTTCAACATTTCTCTCACATACTCTGATACTCACTACACATTTTCCTATACCTTTGAAACTCTCAAAAGTAATCTGAAAGTCCATCTCTTCAGGACAGTCTACGACCTGCAGTAACCCCTCTCACGCAATCGTACAAACATGTCCATTTCCTATGTCCTTGTAGACTGCAAGCTATACCAATTTGCTGGTTATTTAGTAATATTATTGTATTTGTTTTGGTCTCAGGTATTTGACTCCGTTTCTAGCTTTCAGCACCCTGGAGTTAGTGGCACTTGAAAAAAAAAGTGTTTGCATTTTGTAAAAAAATACAGTTCTGCTTTTATCGAGGCTCTGGTCTCTGCATTATTATTTTCACTATTTAAGAAGGCTTTATAAGTATATAGTTTTGAGGTGATATGCAAGTTATTATGGAGACTCCAGAAAACATGCTTTTTGTCATTTGGTATTGTCAGTGCCTTTTCTAGAATAGGTGGTGTGCAAAGTAGTTTTGAGCAGGTGTTATATTTGTGTTCAATTATCATTAGCCTTACCATGAACTGCAGGAGTGATAAGTTGTAGAGTATGTACGCTGTTTCTGATGTGGATTCAGTGCTGTGTCATAAACAGCGTCCAAAACAAACTATAATCTGTCTTACATTGTTTTTAATGGATATAGACGATAAGTCCTCAACATCCAGAGAGGAGTTGCGGAGTCGTCAGGTGCTCAATGAAGAAAAAGAAAGTTTGCAAGGTAAGCAAACTTCAGGACAACAAAAAGGTTACTTTGTGTCTAGGATATAATGGGACATTGTCGCTCCTATTCTGATTGGTTGGTTTATGCCGACAAATGAGAATAGCTTAAACAATTTGAATTACTGTATTTCCCGGCGATTCTCTCTATTGCAATTCCCTATGTAGCGCCGGTCTCGGCGACAAACGCGTTGTTCGGGTTTTTAACTGCTTTATTTGTAAAGAAGGGTTCTGCTCTTTATCTGATAATGTTTTACACTTAATATAAAGGATTTTTTTATTAATACTTCATGCCGCACGGCGCTGAGTGCCGAGATTTCAGTGCGCCCATCTCTCCATAGACTATAATGGGAGAAGTAGCTCGCGCTCTGATTGGCTGGGATAGCCAAGCCACCGCTAGCTCAGCCAATCAGCTCTTTTCTGTCTTTTTACTGTATTTTGAATTATCCCGCCGTGGATTCTGATTGGTCAATCCTTCCCCATAGGTTTTAATGGTTCACTGTCGCTCCTATTCTGATTGGCCGGTTTATGCCGACCAATGAGAATAGGTTTCAGAATTTGAATTACTGTATTTCCCGGCAATTTACAATATCATAATTCTTGATATTGCGCCGTTCTAGAGTTTTGGAAAGTGTATTTTTTTTATTTTGTTTTTTTTTTACGTTCATCTCTTTTTTCTGACAATGTTTTCCGCCTTTATAAAGGCGATTTTTTCAGAATCATACTCCTGCTGCACGGAGCGTAGCGCCGAGATTTCTGTCGAGATCTTCTATCTGCTTCCTCGCATGTTCCGATCCTGCTTCACTTTGCCTCTGTCGGAGGATTTAGACCAAAAAAAACCTGCACTGCGCCTTGCTTTGCCGACTTGCCATCGTACATGCCTCGGAGTTTTCGAGCGTGCCGCGTCCCGCCCCGGAACGCCTACCCTGCGCCCACACCGCGCCCACTGCCCGCCCCTTCATGCGGGGCGCAGCTGAAAGTGGCGAACACTGTGCCTAACACTGAATCCCCTTCGTCCGACAGCGGGATTCGGGCCGGGAGGCGCAGTATACGCCAGAAAACAGGCGAAAAGCCCGTTCATACATGTCGCCCCATGTTTTCAAACTTATCTTTATTTATTGACTTGCAGTTTCAACCAATTTTACAGAATATGAAGAGCTATCTGCATGACTTTGACAATTGACAAATTGGTCAGTTATGGCTGGGGGTCCAGTTACCATCTTTTAAACCTTGACGGGACAGCTTTATACTCCAACATCAATCACAGTCTAGGTTTAAATGCCATCAAATTTTATTTGGATTCAGATCCCTCTAATCCATCTGGCAAAAAAAAATAAAAAATGGCACTGCGATGGGGACCAGAGTAACCCCATCATATGCCAACCTGTTCATGGGTCTCTTCGAGGCAACATTCATTGATTCAGATTCCAACATCTTCATGCCTAACATCAAGTACTATAGGAGATATACTGATGACCTTATTTTTATTTGGGAGGGTTGCCCTGCCCTAGCCTAAAAATTCCTCCAGTGCTTGAATTACAACCTTTGGAATAGTAATTTTACCATGAGTGTTGAAGCGGATAAAATCAACTTTCTCGACCTTTGTCTTTATCAAGAAGATAACTCCATCAAGTCAAAAACTTATTTTAAATCTGTGAAGAATATGATGAAAGTCACACACCCCAGTTCTTCACCCAAAATTCACTCAGTTATTTCAGGACTTCACCTAAGCTCCCCCACTGTCCAACACATTGAGGAAGCACCCAAATAAACAAAAGGCAAATTCCCTCCATTTATATGCAGGGCCTGTCAGCTCCCAATCCAGATAGGAAACCGACCCAGCAGGGAGTCTAAGCCCCAAAGGGTTCTCACTAATTTCGTTAGCACCTTGGCTAGGGTCCTGCTCCAAGAGGCAGAGCATCAAAGAGAGGCATGAGTCACAGTGGAGCCTGGATTTCATAAGGAATTGTGGAATAACTGTACATCACAGGCACACCCCAGTTTCCCATTTTTAAGACTAGAGCGTTCCACATACATAACTGTCACTCCTACGTTTGTAGGAGCCATGGGCAGGAAGAAACAGGTAAACTGGTACATGGAACAGAGCAGTGACCCAGTGTTTGGTACGCAGTTGTAGCTTGGACCCACCCAGTTCTGATGGTACCAGGAGCTTGAAGCTATTGCACTGCCCTGCTGCGATATGGTCCGTGTTGTGTCCGAAGCCGGAATGTATATATTGTTTCTCTAGTCCGCTCACAAGGTGATTAAACATATATAAAACTTTGATACTGAGCTGGTCTGTAGTCCCGATCAAGCTGATCTCACGTGTATGTCTTCTCGGTCTTTAACCCCTTAACGACCTTGGATGTATGCATACGTCCAGGTGGTTTGGGGGTTAACGCACCTGGACGTATGCATACGTTTTGGCGATCGTGCGGGCTTGCGGGCGAGCCGCGCTCGATCGCGACATGGGACCAGCGGTATATCATCGCTGGCTGCATGCCGTATCACCTGCGGCCGGCGTGAGTTCCGGCCGCAGGTGATTAACGCATTATTACCGCAACCTGTCATGGTTGCGGTAATGAAGCCGCAGACAGGAGGAGTGAGCTCCTCCAGCCTGCTCCCTTCAGCTGCCGCACCACAGTGCGGCAGCGATCTACAGTCAGATGCCCTCGGGAAGTGAAAGTCACTTCCCGAGGTCATCTGTGACGTCACAATGCCCACAATGCATTGTGGGCATCGTGACTGACAGTTGTCATGGCGACCAGTACACAGTAGTAAATACTGTGTACTGACCTGCCTTTTAACAGCAATCTGATGATTGCTGTTAGAAATCCCCTATGGGGAAAAGTAAAGAAAGTGTAAAAAAGTTAAAAAAAAGTAAAAAAAAAAAAGTGAAAACAAGTAAAAACACAAACACAAAAAATAAAAACCCGTACATCGTCCTTTTCCCCATTACAAACGCCAATCGCCCCAAAAAAGATCAAAAATAAATAAAGTACCATATTTGGTATCACTGCGGTAAAAAAACCTCCCTATAAATCTGTCTTTTTAAATTAACCCGTATGGTGAACCCCGTAAAAAAAACAAAAAAAAAAAAAATCAAGAATAAGTTTTTTGTTCATCCCGCGCACATAAATGATAAAACGATCAAAAACTTTTTAAAAACCCCAAAAGTTTGTAACATTAAAAGTCTGTTCTTCCGCAAAAAAAAAAGCCCTTACACAGCTCTGTTACGGAAAAAAAAAAAAGTTTGGCTCTCAGAAAAAAAGCGATGCATAAATATTTTTTTTAACACTAAAAACCTTTTTTTTTTTTTTTAAAGTGCTTCAAATTTAAAAAAATAGAAACAGGGTATCGCCCTAAACATATCAAACCCAAAAGTAAAACTAATTATCAGGATCTGCGGGAACGCTGTTAAAAATAAAAAAAAAAACACTATAGGATTGAGTATTTCTTCACTTGCCTTCCAAAAATAGATAAAAGCGAAAAAAGCCTTGCCCCCCAAAAATGATAAAATAAAAATGCAATTTTCCGCAAAAAAACAAGCCATACACAGCTCCGTAACAGAAAAAATAAAAGTTATGGCTCTCAGACTAGGGGGCAAAAAAGGTTTTCTGGTTGAATAAAAATGTTTTATTGTAAAAAGCGTAAAAACTAAAAAATATACAAATTGGGTATCGCTTTAATGAGTAAAACTAGCAGTATATTTCCGTTGTGCCCCCTATAAAAAAACAAAAAAAAAAACACTACCAAGTTTTTGTTTTTGTTTAAAACATCTCACAAAAACCTTAATAAAAAGTGAACATAGCTCTATGCACCCCATAAAAGGTATAATAAAAAAGTCAACTCACCACAAAAAACAAGCCATACAAGCTCTGCACACAGCAAAATAAAAAAAGTAATGGGTGTCAAAAAGACAACATAAAAACGCAATTTTTATAGACATTTTCTATGGTAAAAGTAATAAAACAGAAAAAAACTCTCTCTCTTCTCTCTCTCTTTTTTCCTCTCTCTCTCTCCCTCTATAATAATATCATTGTAATTGACCGACCCCCTTAGAAAGGTTTTTGTATTTACACTGCAGGGCAAACAGAAAAAGTTGAAACCCAAAGAACAATGAAGAACGCGCTTCTACCCCCCTTTTTCTGGGCCCCCTGCTAAAAAAAAAACTATGGAAACCTGTGCCCCCAAAATGCCCCCCCAAAATCTGCGTTCAAAAGAAAAATTAGCGCTCCCTCCCTTGTACCCCTGCATGCGCCCAAACGCATTTTACACCCAATGTAGGTATTCCCGAACTTGGAAAAATTGTTGGACAAATTTTTTTTTTGGGGGTTCTTTTTTTCGGTTCCTTGTAAATATGAAACATTTTAAGCTAAAATTGGATTTTTTGGAAAAAAAAAATTTTTTTTTTATTTTAAACAGCCTAATGCAAAAAAAAAATTTGGAAATCCCCTTGGGGGGTCTATATACTCATGCACCTGGGTTTTTCCTTTAAAGGGGGTTTAGTTTTCAAGGGGTTTCTTTTTGGGGGTGTTTTTTAATTTTTTTGCACCTTGGGTGTCCTCAAACCGAAATGGCCCCTAAATTAAAATCGTTTTTAAAAAAGGCCCCCAGGCCCAAATAGGGCCCCTCCTATTCGGGGGCTTATGGTTGGCCAAATTGCACTAAAAAAACTTTGAATCTGGGTTACTATTTTGATAAAAAGATTTTGGCCAACTTTAAACGTGATCTAAAAAATCGGGCAGTTTTTGTATCTTTACCTCAATCGAGCCATCCTTTCTACGGGTCAACCGCCCTCCTTTTTCAGAGAGAAAAAATAAAAAACCCCAACCTGAAGCTCCCCTTCTTTGACAGCCGTGGAGTGTATTCCCCTTTTTGCGAAAATGTGCCGCTGGGGGCGGTTTTGTTTTAAAAGTTAATTAATGGTGCCCCCCCCTGCCAGGGCACCCGGGTTTGCAAAAATTTTTTCAAAAATTTTTTGTGTGCAGAAACATACTTAACTTGGTGTACATTGTTTTTTAACCTATAGGGAAGGAAAGGGGGTGCTTCCTTTTTGGGTTTCTGTCCCCGCCCACTCTCACGGGGCTTCAAAAAGAAGGGGCAGTTTTGCAGGTTGGGTTTTTTTTTTTTTTTTTGAATAATGGGGGTCGGTTTGACCGTGAAACCTGTTGCTGATTGAAGGTAAAGTAGCATGGGAAATGCCCGTTTTGAGAATTACTTGAAAGTCGGGGGGCAGTTTAAATTTTTGATAAAAATATGTGAACCGAGAGTCTCAAAATTTTTTTATGTAGATGATGCAAAATGCTTTTTAGGGTTTCCAGTAGTGTATTGCCCTTTTTGCAGTTTTTTTAATGTGCCGCTGGCGGGGGTCTGGGGTGTACTGTATAATTACATGTGTGGGCCAGCCCCGCCAGTGGGCCCCGGGTTTTGCAACGTTTTTTTAGAAATGTTTTTGTGGCGAAACATAGTTTTTACTTGGTGTACTTGATTTTAACCATATGGGGAAGGGGGGGGTGTTCCATTTTTTGGGGTTTTTGTCCCCGCCCCCTTCACAGGTGTCATAAAAGGGCAAGCTTTCAGGTTGGGTGTTTTTTTTTTTTCTCTTGAATAATGGAGGGCGTTGAACCCCGGGGGGAAAATGTTGTCTCGATTGAGAGGGAAGAAATAGGATGCCCAATTTTTAGAATACGTTGAAAGTCGTGGGAGTTAAACATCTTTTATCAAAATTGTGAAAACCCAGGTTCAAAGTTTTTTTCATTTTTAAAAATGCATGGGGGCCAATATGGGATTCTTAAAACGGAAGAATTGGGGGTTTAAAATTAAATTGCATTTCTTGTCACATTTTTCCGATTTCAGTGAAAATGGATAAAAAATTTAAAATCTGCAAAAATATGAAATTTTAAATTTCACCTCCATTTTCTTTAAAATTTTGTGAAATACCCAAATGTTTTCAAACTTATAAACAGTGTTTTAAATCGGGTTTAAGGGGGGGAGTTTTTAATGGGGATCATTTATGTGGGTATCTAACATGAAGGCCCTCAAAACCACGTCAGAACTGGAGTTGTCCCTAAAAAAATGTTTAATTACAAATTTTCTAAAAAAAGTGAAAATTTCTCTAAGTTTCTAAAACCCTCTAAAGCCGTAAAAAAAAGACTTTAAAAAAATGAGCAATATAGTGGCATTGGTAGAGTATTATAAACTATATGGGGAATAATTATCTGTTTGACGCAGAAATTTTGGAAATTTCAAAACACAAATTTTTCAAAATTTTTATGAATTTGAATTTTTCCAAAACAAAAAAGGATTGTAGGGGTAAAAATTTTACTAAATTTAAAAACAAAGTGTCCGAGAAAACTCTGAATCCCTTTGGGTAGGTAAAAAATGTCAAAAAGTTTTTCACATAAAGTAAAGTCGATTTAAAAATAGGGCTGTGTCGAAAGGCCGAAAAATGCTGGTCCTTAGGTTAATATATTGCTACCTGGGCTGGTTCCTGGCCTGTTATAAGTCTGCCCACAGTCTATATAACCAACGGCACACACAGGTTTTCTTGATGAAATTAAAAAAAAACTTTATTCTTCCATTAATGTCAATCACAGTATGCAAAATCAGAACAAAATCCGGGTGAAGTTAGTAAATATATAGCATATTATTTATATAGCATGTCCCAAACGTTTTCGGTCAAAAGACCCTTGTCTAGGGAATCTTGTATAGCTCACATTCAATGAAACACCCGGTCCGGTGTATCTTTTTTATTGTGTATCTTTTAAAATGTGATTTTTATTTCTATGTAAAATAGCGGCTGTGTGTCAGTTTTGTGGAACCTCATTCTGACACTGAGATTCAGCTGCCTTTTTTAAACACAGCTAATTGATTATTCAGTCACTCACTTGAAGAAGCGTGCTAGGAGCATGCGAAACACGCACAGAAACTACAATTCTGGCTCAGGTAAACCACTTTGATAGCTTCATACGGTTCTAGAGCGACCAACCTCCCGCACCCCCCCCAATTCAGGCACATTACAAAGTGCAACGGGCACTCTGTAATGCGCCTCATATTGGCTTGCAGGCGATTTAATAATATAGCGAAGAGAAAAGACGCCACTTCTGGCGCAGCCTTGTTAAAACATGTCGCCCATAGTAACCTCTTTGTTGTCCTGATGTTTGCATAACATGCACACTTTCTTCTGGTTCACCATGCGCCTTAAGACTTCTCTACTCCTCCCTGGATGTTGAGGACTTATCGTCTGTATTCAATTCCCGAGGATCTCCGTGAAGTGCTGGGATCGCTGCGTCTAGGAGTGCTGGCTGCCAGTGTTCATGTGCGCATATGAGTTGTACCATATTTCGGAAAACCCTGACAGGAAAGCAGTTTCATATTTATTTATATCTGCTCCATTACTTGTCAAAAATACTACATTAGATGGCGCATGTCCCTCTGTTTGTATTCTCCTCTCTCCTTTTTTCTCTTAGCACGTCTATTAAGATTGTCTTCTATGGAAAAAAAGTATTGCAGTGCACACAATGCATTTATTTCAGTGCTGATGTCAATTATTCAGCTGGATTCAGCACTGAGGTATATGGAGGCTGAAATCTGCCTCTAAATTCAGCATGACGTCCAACAATTAAAAATCTGCATCTAAAATCCACACTGAACGAGCATGGATTTTAGATGTGGACTCCACGCTAATTTAACACTGAAACCTTCAGCACTGAAAATCAGCTGTATGAACATGGTTTTGTACTTCAGGTCTATACTATGTGGATTGATGTGCACCTGGTATGTTCTAGGTGTTTTTTTATATAATTGAAGTTTTATTTAATTTTATCAATGTGAAAACATACAATCTGCAAATAAAGAACATCCTTGAGATCAATGCAACTTTTTTGCATAGTAAAACATGTAGACAATTTTACCATAGCTCAAGGTTCAAAGAAGGAACATGAGAATATGGAACACCGTGAGAGAAAATGCAATACAGTGCGATAACAATTTGACATTATAAAAAACAAAACAATCAAAGAAATAAAATAGGTGAGACAAGAAAAAGACAAGACAGGGGAGCAGGAGGAAAGGAGGAGTATGGTATAAAGACAAAGTTGGCCTGAGTAGACCATGGATCAGTGCCGGGTTAGGTCCTATATGATCCCAAAGGGACCATGTTTTATAGAAGAGGTTGAGTTCATTATGCAGAGATGCCGTCAAATACTCCATCCAGCGTACATCCTTAACTCTATGTATGAGCTCCAGGATATCTGGTGGGGTGGTTTGTTTCCATTTTCCTGGGATCGAGCACCTGGCTGCCGTGAGGATATGCAGCATGAGGTTAGCCTTAGGTTTTGGAAAGTTTTTCACTGGGCCGCTAAATAAGTAAGTCAAAGGATCCAATGTATGGTGACACCTAGAATCCTACCAAGGAGTCTCTCACCTGCACACAGAATGGTTGGAGGGTCATGCAGTCACAAAATATATGGGGGAGAGAGCCCACCGCTGCGCCGCAACGCCAGCAGGTGGACGGGAAGCGGGGGTTCCATTTATGCAGAAGGAGTGTGGTACCAAAATAAAAGAATTTTAAAAGGTTTTCCTTGCGGGAGATACATCTTGAAGATTCTAGGTGTTTTTAATTGCCTTCATGCCTATTTGCAATAAAGATATAGTCAGATGTTAGCTCACAAGCATTTCTGACTGCCATGTGTTCTTTATGTGTCAGGGGTTGGAGCTACATGCTAGTTATTACACTCTGTAATCCCTGTGGAATACTACTATTACACTTTGTTTGCATATTTAATGGATATGCCACCGATGTTATATCTTGAAAAACTTTGTAAAGTGAGGAATATAATAAACAAATGGTTACATTTATGCAGATTCAGGTTTCAGCACAAAGCTTGTGCAATCGCCCTGGCAAGAAGCACTATACTGGCTCCTTACTCTGACATGTTAATGATGGAGCAATAATATTACATAACTTTGAATTGCTGTTGTAAATGGTAAGTAGTAAACCATCACATACTTTATCATGACACAATGGAAGGGGGATCCAGTTCATTCCAAAATATAAAGGTCAACGTATTTTAGAACAATAAATAGTATATTTTACTTGTAACTCTCCCTCGCAGTGTTTTATAAGCCCAAAAGTCCCAGAGAGCCCTTAAAATGTCAACTGGCCATTAATAGTATGTTTACATTTCGGAAGCAATTTTATAGTTTGAATATAGATTTGCATAAAAAGAGTAATTTTGTACTGATCCTGATTTACAGCTGGTACTAGAGCACAAAGCTGTTTTCACAGTTTTGCAAAACTTCAAGGAGTGTTGACTTTGATAACATATCAATAGGATATGATATGATATGATAAATACAGGTCTTGGTAAACGACCCCTAAAAGTTTCTGTTGTACACTACCCTCATTTTGTTCTATGGGGTTTCCGATTACAGGTGAGCGGTGTGTTTGGCTGTACTTGGAACTTCCATAGAACAGAATGGAGAGGCGTGCAGAAGCATGCAGGTTCCACCTCCTATTGATACGTCTTCAAAGTGTAAGACGGGAATACCTCTTTAATTGGGCTGTCTAACATAAAATGATAAAATAAAATTAGGCTAGAGCTGCTAAATTAAGCAAAACAATGACACCGTTCCATCACCGTTTACTTCCTCTTCTGCAGTCAGCATGTGACCTCTGCAGTCATCCATTGCCTTGGAATTTAGAGACATGTGACTGTCGCAGCCATCAGGGGCTGCAGCAGTGACATGGCCATCCAGAAGTACAAGAAAGAAAACAGGAGTCTAGAAAGATGCATGCGGCTTGGAACCGAGGAATCCAAGAAGGTGAGTATAGTTCTTTTTATGTTAGTACAGATCCAGGTGCTGCCTGTTTTTATTAGAAAGTGGACAACCCCCTAAAATCTCCCAGCATTCATGCTGGCTTAGTATTCATGCAGGGTTTGCTTCCCTAATTTGTGTTTTAGAAAGGGTCTGCTGTGAAGTAGGAACTTTACGGTAACCAGATGTAGGAAAAACACACTATCCCACTGCATTTAAAGAGACTGGTCAGAGATGTTTAACAGGTTTGCTGACTGTTTCCAACATTAACCCCTTAAAGAGGACCTATCACCAGTGACGGAACCATTTTGAAACAGCTGACGGAGCAGCCATCTTGTAGATGGCAGTTAAACAGGCTGCATATAGGCCACGCCCCACTAATTCCATGCCTGTATGCGCCCATGATTCCAAGTTTGTATGACACTGGTGCAAGTTAGTCTTCTTCTCAGCTCCCCTAATGCAAAGCAAATCAGATTCTGGATCACAGAAGCCAACTAATTTTTCACATTGAACATTTAAAATATTAGGAAAAAAGTAAAGGTTTTTCTTATTATTTATGTGTGTCTGTATAAATATCCAGCTACCTACATATGTGTGTGTGAGGTGTGTGTGTGTTGTGTGTGGTGTTTGTGTGTGTGTGTATTTATGTACTGTCTCTCTGGAGATGTGATAGAGGAATAAAATATCTGCAGACAAGTTAAAAATAAAATCAAGGCTATAAAGCAAACTTAATATAGTATGCTAGGAGACATTAAAATAGCCCATTGATTGCCAAAAAAACCCCCCGCTAAACTACATGGGAATGTATTATATGATTCTGTGATACCAAATTGTTAGGCTTGTTATGTATTTTGAGAAAATTCTGTTTTTTTAACATTTTTTGTAGAAATCCAGTGACTTTTTTTTTGTTCCTACCACCTATTGACCTGAGTAATGGTGCATTTTTACATGTGAGGAACACTTATACTTGGAACCATTAATTGGCAGTACATGTTGAATTGATATTATTATTTTATATTCCTATTTCTTAGGGATATAAAATGGCCAAACATCCACAAATTTATGGATTTATTTTTCTTCTCCAGTGAACGTTGTATGCATAAATGTTGTTATAATTTAAAGGGGTTTGTCTCACTAACAGATTGCTTTTTTATGTTTAAAGATCGAGCAAAACAAGTCACTACACACACTTTTTTCAAAATATATCCATTAACAGTGTCCTACATATTCCTGTATATCCCTCTTCTTTGGGCTGCATCAGCTCTCAGGTTGCTATACCTACATACCTGTGTGATCTCTCCTGATAGGTATGCCAGCACTGGTTGCTTTAGCAACATACCTGTTGATCTTCCTGATAGTTGCCAGCACTGTTGCCTATAAAGCTACAGACCTGGTTTCTACTACAGCCTAGTGGAAGGCCAGTAAACACACCACAACCCACCCCCTGAAATCAAAATAAAACAAGAAAACAGGACTAGGTAAATGAATCAATATAGTTAGACAACCCCTTTAATAGATTCAGATTTTTCTGAACAAGGATTATTACAGACAGGACTCTTATGATTCCCCCATTTTTATCCTTTTTTTTTATTTGTAAAATGGCAAAAAGGGGGTGATATGAACTTTTAATATATGGCAGTACTATTCTACTACCGTATATAGGCTTTTCAATCACTATCTATTATATCCTGCCTATGACACCACAGGGTCTAAAGTGTGAACTGCGTGTGTGTGTGTGTGTGTATATATATATATATATATATATACACAGTATATATATTTACAGTATATATATATATAAATAAATATATATATAACACATACATACACATTGCTGGTTGTAATGAACAGCTGACGGTCACCGCGTAAATGGAACAGACTCGCCCGCGCGCCATAAACCCATCCTCAACTATTTTCGATGTACTGGCCATCCAAATGTGTGAAGGGGGTTAAACAAAAAATAAATAAATATATATATAATTCCACACAAATTGGTTGTAGATATTTGAAAACAATGACAGTAGTGTCCCTTAATTTTCTTGTTTAGCCCACATAATTATAGTTACTTCTGGGGCTTTTTAAAAACAACCTAAGGGGCTTTTATGACTGCTAAGGGGGGTAATTATAAACCCCCCCACAGAAACCATATCACCCCCCTAGAGGGTATTAGGGGGAACCATAAGGGTAAAATCACTAAGGCTATAAGATCTTTTATGGGCACACCCGGGTAACATTTGCCCATAACATCCATGTAGACCAATTCAGCCTTTTTTGGTGGTCACCCCTTTTCAGTCCGTATCAGGGGCCCGATGAGGGGTTTTAAAAAGCCAGGCAGTCGGGGGGGAGGGGGGGTCTTTCCTCTGCAGGGGAAGACGATCACTGGCAGATCACAGACACTGAGCTATTACACTGAGGCATTAGGCAGCCGAGCACAGGAGCTTGTGTGTGACCCTGGTGCTGCTCTGGCACAAGCCTCACTGTCACTATGTTGGCCAGACAGATTATAACACAGGCAGCAGTGAGCAGACACAGGGAGGCTCAGCCCTTATCAGCGGGGTGCAGCATTTCAGGAGGCGGCACTCCTGTACCCAGGTTATAAGGGCTGAGCCTCCTTGTGTGTGCTCAGTGCTGCACAGCTCATTAGTATCGGGGCAGGCACTCGGCATACAGCAGCTGGAGCAGAAGCTACAGTGGGTGGATGCACGGCGCCCCTGTTGATGAGCATACTGCAGCAAACTCCAGACCCTTGCCCTTCTAGCAGCACTGCTCAGCAGATCAAGAGCTGCCTGAGAACTCGCACAAACTGCTCTTCCATGATGCTATGCATCATGGGAGTGACGTAAGCACAGCAGTGCATGCTGGGAGCTTATGTGTGACTGCCCCGTGCCGACTTCGTTCTCAAGTCGGCTCAGTAGCACTGGTCATGTAACCCAAACAGGGATTTTTTTTACATTTAGGTTGTGCATTTTTAATAGGTTATATTTTAAGAAGTGCTTATTTTTACATTTGCTATTGAAGCAAATGTGAAAATTTTAGTGATAGGTACTCTTTAAGGACCCAGCCTGTTTTGGCCTTCCTGACCTAGCCCTATTTTTGAAATCTGGCATGTGTCACTTTATGTGAGAATTACTTTTTGACACTTTTACCTATCCATGTGATTCTGAGATTGTTTTCTCGTGACACATTGTGCTTTAAGTTAGTAAGAAAATTTTATCCATACAATCCTTGTTTTTTTGTGAAAAATATCAAAATTTCATGAAAATTTTGAAAAATCTGTGATTTTGAAAGTTCCAAAATTTCTGCGTACATGACAGATAATTATTCACCACAAAATAGTTTATAACCAGCATCTACCATATGTCCACTATAGGTTGGCATCATTTTTTAAATGTCCTTTTTTTATGACATTAGAGGGCTTAGAAATATAGTAGTAATTTCTCACATTTTCAAGAAAATTTGCAATATACATTTTTTTAGGGAACAGTTCAGTTCTGACGTGGCTTTGAGGGGCCTGTATGTTAGATACCCCCATAAATGACGCATTCTAAGAAACTACACCCCTAAAAGTATTTACAACAGTGTTTTAGGAAGTTTGTTAACCCTTTAGGTATTTCACAGAAATTAAAGCAAAGTGGAAGTGAAATTTTTTAAATTTCACTATTTTTTGCAGATTTTCAATATTTATCCATTATTCACTGGAATACGGTAAATGTGACTAGGTAAATGTAATGTAATATCATTTCCCCCAGGTCTGCCGTTTTTAGAAATATCCCATATGTGGCCCTAGTGCATTATTTGGCTAACTCACAAGCCCCAGAATAGGAGGAGCACCTACTGGACTATGGGGTCTCATTTTCAATGCAATTTTATTTAGGCGCCATTTCAGGTTTGAAGAGGCCCATAGGTGCTAAAACTTAATAAACATCCCTAAAAAGACCCCATATTGGAAACTACACCCCTTAAGGTATATATACAGGTGTGTAGTGAGTATATCGACGAAACACAGCATTAGGCTGTGAAAATGAAAAAAAAAATTTTCCCAATAATCTGCAATTTTAGCTTAAAATGTTTCATATTTACAAGGAATCCTGGAAAAAAGAACCCCAAAACTTTGTTAAGCAATTTCTTCCAAGTTCGGCAATACCTTACATGTGGGTGTAAACTGCTGTTTGGTCGCATGGCAGGGCGTACAAGGGAGGGAGCGCTACTTGGCTTTTGGAACGCAGATTTTGGTGGGGCCGTGTCGCATTTGCAAAGCCAACAAAGTACCAGAACAGGAGAAACCTTCCCGAAGTCGCCCCATTTTAGATTCAACACCCCTCAGGGATCTTATCTAGGGGTGTATTGTGCATTTTGGGTGCACAGGTGTTCCATCGTTTTTTTTAGCATTGGGCCATGAAAATGGATGGAGGGGGAAGCAGTACCACCATTGCTTTTTGGGCTTCAATTTTATAGCGTTCGCCGTGCACTGTAAATGATGTGATAACTTTACTATGGGGGTCGGTACAATTGCAATGGTATAAATTTTTATATAGTTTTTATGTTTATTACTTTTACACAATAGAAATAGGTCTATAAAAAATTGCGTTTTTATGTTGTCCTATTCTGACAGTCATAACTTTTTTATTTTGCTGTGTGCAGAGTTTTATGCGGGGTGAATTGATGCTTTTATTGTTACCATTATGGGGTGCATACAACACTTTGTTCACTTTTTATTAAGGTTTTTGTGAGGCGTTTGCAACAAAAAACAGCAATCCTGGTAGTGTTTTTTATTTTTATTTTTTATAGCGGTCACTCTGTGTTAGATATGACATGCTAGCCTTACTCAGCAGGTCGATACGATTACAGCAATACCCAATTTGTATATATTTTTTATTTTTTACTGCTTTTATACAATAAAAACACTTTTATTCAAACAGGAAAACACATTTTTGCATCGCCATAGTCTGAGAGCCATAACTTTTTTATTTTTCTGTGTATGGAGCTGTATACAGGCTTGTTTTTTGCGGGATGAGTTGACGTTTTTCTTGGTATCATTTTTGGGGGGACAAGACTTTTCGATCTTGTCAGCTGTAATATACAGCTGACACCCCGCGCCGATAGCGCGAACTCTGCTTTAGAGTTTGCGCGATCCTCAGGACGTAGGTCGTGAAGGGGTTAACCAGGTCTAGTAAAATGTGGATGCAGGTCTAGTAAAATGGGCTCAGGATCAGTTCATACAAAAATAGTGAACTTTTTATATAGATAACAAGGGTGACATGTATGATTTTTGGCGCTTAGACGGCAATTTAATTGCGCATAATATTATTGTAGAATGCGCCTGAATCTATGAACCTGTTCTACTGCGGGTCATAAATCAGGCGCATTCTAGCGCTGAAACGACACTTCTGGCTCAGGTAAACCACTTTTAAAGTGGTCTATCTGTTCCAGCTGTAATGCGACTGGATTTGCCATACTGAAGCTATAATTATGTAGCTTCGTACAGTTCTAGTGCGCCCCGCACCCCCCTGAAATCAGGCGCATTACAAAGTGCCGCAAGCTCTCTGTAATGCGCCTGGTATTGGCATGCGAGCATTTTAAAAATATAGCAAACGGGGCAGCGCTAGATCTCGGACTGAAAGGATGCCAGACTTCTGCCGCAGCCCAGTTCATACATGTTCCCTCAAATATATATAAACTGTAAAATGTTACATGCTGTTATCTATTCCTGAAATGTGATGTACATAAACATTTTACATTATGTCGACAGCATTGGTGAAGGAAGTAGACTTCTTGTAAGGTGGGTCCCACCTGGGTATGAAACCTCCTGCAATAGCCAAGATCAGAGATATATCATGCACAACTTACTGCAGTGTTTTATTCATCAGACAGGGGAAAGGGAGGGATCTGTCATCTCATTGCATGGCAACGATGCCGTGTTCCAAATTATTATGCATAACAGCGTTACAAAACATTTTCTAGGTTGTTAAGAGTTTAAAATGGTCATTTTTAGTATTAAGAGGTCACATTTACTGAATCAAAAGCTATTTCAGTCAAAAAACATTGTAAGAGCCAAGTTACATGATATCATAGCAGCCCTTCTCTGATATCACTTTCACAATTGTTGCATCCATTGAATTTGTGAGTTTTATTTGCGTTTCTGATGGAATTTCTGTAAGGGAACCGTCAGGGGCGCACGAACAGACACAGACAGCGTGAGGCCCTGACACTGATCCCAACCCCTGTCCCTGCCTTTTGGGGTGCCCGACTCCTTAATAGGTCGGCCCCAACCAGAAGACTGAGCACTATGCTGAATAGCGTGAAAACACAAGACGCAGACAAACAATACAAACACAAAAAGGGCCGGTCAAGCAAGCCAAGTCGGTAACTATCAGGAACGGGGTACAAAGTCAGAAGAATAAACGTGAAACAAGCAGAGTAAGGCAACCAGGGAGGCATAGAATAAAGAGGGAGAGTTATAGGCAGAAACAGACCAGTATAACAGGCAAGGAGAAGAGACAGAAGAACCCTTAAATACCATCTAGGAGAACTAAGGACAAAGGCAATAGGAGGAAGAAACGGAAGACCAGATAGGAAGGTAGAGCTGTCAATCACCCAGGAGCAAGGAGCCAGGTTAACCCATGGAGTGCTGGAAAATTCCTGGCCCAGGCATCGGCCAGGAATCAATCAAGATAGCAGGGAGAAACCCAGTTCACACTATAAACACAAATGAGACACTATGTCAGAAACCATGGCTTACGTCGCATCGGCCGCGGCCGGCGACCAGAACTCAAAGCTGGGGTTCTTTCTGGCATGATCATGACAATTTCTTTGCAGAATGTCAGGAGAGCCTCCCAGACCTGCAGCTTTGATGTGAACTGCCTCCCATCCTCATGAATATTTTGCTTGGAAATACTCCAAAGGTTCTCCATTGGGTTGAGGTGTATGGAGGATGGTGGCCACACCATGAGTTTCTCTTCTTTTATGCCCATAGTGGCCAATGACTCCAAGGTCTTATTTGCAGCATGACATGGTGCATTGTCATGCATTAAGATGATTTTGATACAGAAGACTCTTTGTACCATGGAAGAAAGTGGTGAGTAAGAAGATTTGTATATTTTGCAAAGGTAATTTTCAAACTTTCAGGACCCTAAACTAACAGCAATCTCTCCATGATTCCAGCCCAAAACATGATTCCGCCATCTCCTTGTTGATGTCACAGCCTTGTGCCCATTCACCAACCATCCACTACTCCATCCATCTGGACCATCCAGGGTTGCACCGGAGACCAGAGAGTTAACATCTGGGACGGAGGTGTAAAGTTGGGTGTTGTCAGCATACAGGTGGTGCTGAAAACCATGTGATGCTATGAGCTGACCCAGGCCAAGAGTGTAGATAGAGAAGGGTAGTGGGCCCTAGACTAACGTTTGGGGGGCACCAACAGAGAGAGGGAGAGGGGATGAGGTGGTGCGAGAGTGAGAGATACTGAATGTCCGGTCAGTGAGGTATGAGGAGATCCAAGAAAGGGCCAAGGCTGTGATGCCGATAGATGAGAGGATTTGTAGGGAGTGGTCAACACTGTCAAAGGCAGAGGACAAGGACAGAGTAGTGACATGAGGCTTTAGGCCAACACCTTCACCATGCTAGCTGCCAGGGCGGGGACATGGGTAAATTTAAGCTCACCGTAAGAGAGTGCAGCTGGGAAGATTATGTCACAAGGTTTCCGTTAGACCTAGGTAGGATAAGTTACATGAGATGAAAAGGTCTTGGATAAAGGGAAGTTTGTTGCACACAGAAAGCTACAGAGAGCTACAGCCAGAGGGATAGGGATGGCAGGGTAGAGGGTTATGGGTTTGAGGTTTATGGGGTTACAGAAGTTTGTGCTGGTTGGTCTGTAAGAGACGGGTGAAACAACAGTGGTGATGTGCTGAGGGGGCCCAGGATTAGGAGATATCTCCACAGCAGCAAGGAAAATTAGAGAGAGTGTGAGCAGGATAGAGCACAAGGCATTATGTGGGTTTTGAGAAGAAGGTCTGAATGCTGTGGAAGAGGTGAAGGAAACCATTGCCCAGTGTGGGTGTCTGAGGGTAGCCAAGGAGTTTGAGGAATAAGGAGGTAGTTATTATAGTGACAAAGTATTGCATACTGGGTGCTTGTGTTATATAGCAGAAAAGATTAGTATTTACCTTCACTTCTTGTTCAATTCTGGTATGAATTCTGCAGCACACTTTATGTAATGCATACCGTAAAATATAGTCAACAGAAATGCAGTGGAAAAGAATTGTGCAAGTGAAGGAAATGCTGGGCTTTGTTGTCCCACAGAGATGCATACCTGTAAGTGACAGAAGGAGAGATGGTCAGATGAAAGAAGACATTCTATAGAGAATCCATAATACTACATTCTGTTATTAGTGCTGCAGCACACTTCATGGACATCACACGAATTACCCTGGACAGTGAATGACCAGTGTGCAGTAATATAAAGCAGAATCAATGCTTTATCAGTGCTACCAGGTGAAAACAATGGGGTGGATTATGATGTTAGCGAGCAGGAGAGATAACAAGTGACAGAATAGGAGACATTTAGTCATTCTATAAATCCATAATGCTACATTCTGGCATTAATTCTGCAGTACACGCTATGCAATCTCATCTCATGGACATCACTTGTCTGTAATCGGCCACAAATCTCTTGACAGTGCGATGATCACGCTTACGTTTTTGTGAAATGGTCAATGTTTTCATGTCTTGTCCAAGGCGTTGCACTATTCGATGCTTTTCGGCAGTAGAGAGATCCTTTTTTTCTTTCCCATATTGCTAAAAAACCTATGGCTTTGACCTCTATGACAGAGACTCATTTTTCAAATTTGATGTGTCAGTTTGTTTTCTTGTGATACATTGTGCTTTAAGTTAATAAAAAAATTCCGTCCATGCAATACTTAATTTGTGAAAAATATCAAAATGTTAAAATAACACAATTTCTCAAGCTCATAAATTTCTGCGCGTAAGACAGTTATACCACCAAAATAGTTTATAACTAGTATCTACCATATGTCTACTTTATGTTGGCATAATTTTTCAAATACCTTTTGTTTTGTAGCAACTTTTCACATTTTCAAGAAAATGTGCAAAAAAAATTTTTTTCCCAAGGGACCATTCCACTTTCAATGGCTTTAAAGGAGTGTTTTGTAAGATAACCCCCATAAAACTTATTTAAAGAAAATGCACCCCTTAAAGTTAAAAACAGCTTTTAATTTATAAGTTTTTTTTTCCCCGGTAAATTTTTTGCATAAAGGGGGTTAATCATGTGGAACGTCCTTCTTAAGTTGTTTTTTTTTTAATTGCACACACCAGGCAAACTATGTATTACAGATGTTTGAGATTGACTTCAGTGATCCAAAGAGCCTTTCGGCACAAGTCCATCCATGAGTTTAAGGATATGTTCACACGACTTATTCTGGGGCGCATTTCGCAGCGTATTTCGTGGCGTACTGGGCTTAATACGCGGGGAAATGCGCCTCATAATTAGGGTAACCATCTCTATAGAGAACGATGGTTTTTCCCTTTCTCTCCCGCTTTACAAAACGATCATATTGTACGTGGGAGAGTAATTGGGATATCAAATTTCTTGCGGCGATTACACACGAGTAATGCATTCTTTTTGGGGCCGGGGGGCGCCGATCCCCGCCGCGGGGTTCGCGCTGATCAGCACGGCACCCGAAAAACGTGTATGCGGCATGTCTTAAGCGCCGCATACATTGTGTAAAATACCCTAAAGGGTTTTTTTCACCGGGTCTTTGGGGGCCCTGTGAAATACGCTTTTTGGTTTCGTGTTGGGGCCGTTTTAACGGACCCCGACACGCTTTTAAAAATTTTGAGTTGTTTAACGCTGAGGCAATGTGAAAAACTTTTGGCGTTCAACGGGGATCGCCGATGGTGTTTGCATCGCACTGTCCCTCCGTCTTTGGGCCGCTCCAAGAATTGACAAGAGCAAGTAAACCAAACCCTCGGGGATCACTCATCGAACCCGATGGTGTTTTAATTTTAAAAGCAAAGTAAACACATGGGACTTGTTGGAGTGTGTTTTGGTCCATTTAGGGGCTATAACGTAGCGAGTGGATCCCCGGCCCCCGCAAGCGATGGTGAAAAAACCCCCACCGGGGGGAGCTGTAAAAACCCGGTTTTCTAAACTAAAGGGGGCTTCCCCGGGGGGCTTGCTTTCGGGGCAGCCAAGGGTGACGTGGTGCCAAAATCGAAGGGCTGAGCATGTCGGGACAGGCGCGTCGGCGACGCAGAGTTTGTGCAAGACGGTAGCAGACGACGGTACACAGGAAACACTAACAAGTTTACCCTTTCTCATACTCCAAGGCACTAAGATCGGCAGAGGACTGCGGAGGAGGAGCCATTATATAGGGTCAGCGGCCGGCAACTGCCTATTACGGGCGCGCTGGCCCTTTAAATCTGAGAAAGCCGGCACGCGCGCACCCTAGGTAGCGGGGATGCGCGCACCGACCAGCACAGGAGCGCACGGAGTCAGGAGCGTGGTCGGGTGAGTACCTAACCTCCAGGGAACGAGTGCGCCCACGGTCCCGCGCACGCACCGCAGGGCCACTCACCCCCGGTACCGGGGAGAGTGTCGGGGAACGGAGGCGTCCGCAGACCATCCTACGGGCTGCGGCGCTGTCTGTGACAGTACCTCCCCCCAATGGCCTCCCGATCTTTCCAGCCCGCAAGCACCTTCGTACAAGCTCCCGGTCCAGAATGTTGTCCTTCAGCTCCTATGACCCTTTCCTCGGGCCCGAACCCCCTCCAATCGATGAGAAAATACCGTTTTCCCTTGGACACTTTCATATCCAGGATCTCCTTTACCCGGAAAATGTTAGTGGCATCCGCCTCAGGAGATGGAGGGGCTGCCTCCGAGAAAAACGGTTCAGGACCAGGGGTTTGAGAAGGGAAACGTGAAAGGAGTTCGGGATGCGCATGGAAGGCGGGAGCCGGAGTTTATAGGCCATCGGGATTATACGTCTAAGCACTTCAAATGATCCCACATAGCGGGGTCCCAATTTATAACTTGGGATTTTAAGCTGGACATATTTGGCCGATAACCACACTTTATTGCTTGGAGAAAAAACTGAGGGAGGGCTCCTTCTCTTATCTGCCTGCACCTTAGTGCGTGCCAAATGGCCTTCATTTCGCGGACCAATGTATCCGCTGCAGGGACTTCAGACTTGCATGCTAGTGGGAGAGGTGTGCGGGGGTGCAGGCCGTACACAATATAGAAGGGAGAGGCACCTGCGGATTCAGAATCTAGGGAATTATAAGAAAATTCCGCCCACGGAAGCAGGTTGGACCAGTCATTCTGTCGTGCCGAGACAAAATGCCGCAAGTAGTTCCCCAGGACCTGGTTGACCCTTTCCACCTGGCCGTTAGTCTGGGGTGGTAGGCCGCGGAGAAATCGAGCATCACCTGTAGTTGAGAACAGAGGGCCCGCCAGAATTTGGAGACAAACTGGACTCCGTGATCAGAGACAATTTGCTGGGGCAACCTGTGTAAACGAAAAATGTGGAGAAAAAACAGGTTGGCCAGGCGCGGGGCAGAGGGTAAGCCTGGCAACGGGAAAAATGCGCCATTTTAGAAAACCGATCTGTGACCACCCAGATTACTGTGTTACCAGAGGAAGGGGGAAGATCGGTTATAAAATCCATCGCCACGTGCAACCAGTGACTGGTAGGGATGGGCAGGGTATGCAGGAGCCCGACCGGTTTGTGACAAGGCGTTTTGTTACGGGCACAGGTGACACAGGCCTCAACAAATTCTTTGACATCTTAGCGAGGTCCGGCCCCCAAATAGAACCGCGCAATAAGGAGGCAAGTTTACGAGCACCGGGATGTCCGGACACCAATGAGCAGTGTCCCCACTGCAAGATCCTTTTGCGGAGTGCGGGGCTCACGTATGTTATCCCAGGCGGGACATTCCAGAGGTCAACAGGAGCTGCAGAGATGAGATGCTCAGGGGGTATTATGTGTTCTGGGTCACTTCTTCACCAACCACCTCAGTAGTGCGTTAGAGCGCATCTGCCTTCACATTTTTTTCCGAGGGACGGAAGTGGATCTGGAAATTAAACTGGGAGAAGAAGAGCGACCACCTAGCTTGCCGTGGATTAAGTCGCTGGGCCGTCTGGAGGTACTGGAGGTTCTTGTGATCTGAATAGATGCTGATTGGATGCCGAGCACCTTCCAGCAGATAACGCCATTCCTCCAGAGTTAGTCTGATGGCTAATAACTCCCGGTCTCCAATCATGTAATTTCTTTCCGCCAGCGAGAACGTTTTGGAAAAGAAGCCGCAATTGACCGTTTTACCCGTTGAGCCCTATTGCGTGAGGACCGCACCGACCCCGACAGACAAGGCGTCTACTTCTAGCGAAAAAGGTTTTGCAGGGTCCGGCCATGACAGGATAGAAGCAGAAGCAAAGGCAGTCTTCAGTTCACGAACGCTTCCTTCGGCCTCGGGGGCCAACTTCGTGGGTTAGCATTCTTCTTCGTGAGGGCCACAATGGGAGCTACCCATGTAATAGTTGCAGAACCCCAGAAAACGTTGTATGGCCCGAAGACCAATAGGGCGAGGCCATTGTAATACAGCAGACAGCTTTGCCGGGTCCATCCACAAGTCTTGGTCAGAGATAATATAGCCCAGAAAAGGCAGGCTAGTTTGGTGAAAGATGCCCTTTCCCAACTTGGCGTACAGGCGGTTAGAACGGAGGCGCCTCAGAACCTGGCGGACGTGGACACAGTGAGTCTCCAGATTGGGTGAGTATACCAAGATGTCGTCCAGGTATACCACGAAACAAGTATATAGGAGATCGCTGAAGATGCCGTTCACAAACTCCTGGAAGACGGCTGGGGCGTTACACAGGCCAAACGGCATGACCAGGTATTCAAAGTGCCCATCCCTGGTGTTAAAAGCCGTCTTCCACTCATCGCCCTTACGGATATGGATCTGGTTATAGGCCCCTCTCAAGTCCAACTTGGAGAAAATCTTCGCATCATGTAGGCGATCAAAGAGCTCTGTGATCAACAGCAGAGGCTACCGATTCTTCACCGTGATCTTATTAAGTCCCCGATAGTCGATGCAGGGCCGCAAGGTACAGTCCTTTTTTTCCACCAAGAAGAATCCCGCACCTGCAGGAGAGGAGGATTTTCATATGAACCCCTTCTGGAGATTTTCCCGGATATATTCTGACATGGCTCGTGTTTCGGGAACGGACAAGGGATAGACTCTACCCCGGGGAGGGCTGGTACCCCGGCAGAAGGTTGATCGGACAATCTTATGGGCAATGAGGGGGAAGGATCTCTGCTTCTTTCTCTGAAAAAAAATCGGCGAACTCCTGGTATTCAGTGGGTAGGCCAGGCAATGGTTCGCGGGGAATCACACGAGAGTCGGTAAGCACCGGGCGAGGTGCCACTAGACAACGCCTCAGGCAGTTAGGACCCCAGCAAATGATTTCTCCCAATGACCAGTCTAGAGTAGGAGAGTGGAGTCGCAGCCACAGAAGCCCGATAAGAACCACCGAAGAGGAGCGGGGTAACATGTAGAAGGAGATCTTCTCCTTATGCAGGACTCCCATGTGGAGAGACAGCGGCTTGGTGATGAACTGTATAGTGTCACTTAGCACCTCACCAATGACCGAGGAGATCACCAGCAGCTTTTCCAGGCGGACCACAGGGAGGTGATAGTGCGACACTAAGAAGCGGTGGATAAAGTTCCCGGCCGAGCCAGAGTCCAGGAAGGCGGAGACCCGAAATGTGAGACCAGCATCGGTCACTATCTGTACCGACATCACCAGGCGTGGAGAGGAGGAATCTGCACCTAGAGACACCTCTCCCACGGACCCTAGGTGCGGAAGTTTCCCGGACGTTTAGGACGTTGGGGACAATTCCTCCGGAAGTGCTCAGGGCTGCCACAGTATAGGCACAGGTTGCCTAGCCGACGTCGGGCCAATTCTTGCTCAGAGAGATGAGCCTGGTCGACCTGCATGGGTTCCTCAGTGGAGAGTGGTGGGGGTTGAATAGGCTGTCTCTGAAATACTGGAGCCAGGCGTGGAAACCGGCATGGCCGTGCTACCTCACGTTCTTGCCGAAGCTCTTCTCGCCTTTCGGCGAAACGCACGTCAATGGCCAACAGAATTAACTCACTGAGGGAGGACGGGATGTCTCTCGCGGCCAGCACATACTTAATAATACTGGAGAGGCCCCTTTTAAAGGTGGCGCACAGGGCGGCCTCGTTCCAGGATAACTCTGAAGCTAAGGTGCAGAACTGCACGTGTAGTCTCCCACAGACGAGTCCCCCTAGCACAGGGTTAGAAGAGCCGTTTCGGCGGAGGACGCCCGAGCTGGTTCCTCGAAAACACCGCGGAACTCCTGGAGGAAGGTCTGTAGATCCGCCGTCATCGGATCGTTCCGATCCCACAGGGGTGTGGCCCATGCCAAGGCCTTCCCGGAAAGCAAGCTGACCACGAAAGCCACCTTTGAACGCTCTGTGGGAAACTGGTTCGCCATTAATTCAATGTGCATAGAGCACTGGGTGGTGAAACCTCGGAACTGCTTGGAGTCCCCTTCAAACTTCGACGGTAGCGGCAACCGGAGCTTGGGACCCACCGTCGCAGCAGCTGGAGGCAGTGTAGCCACGGGTGGAGATGGCGGCTGCTGTTGGTTCGCCCGGAGTTGATGCAACATGACGGTTAGCTGGTCCAACTACTGTGCCTGTTGCACAATCTGTCGCGACTGCTGCGCAACAACTGCTGCAAGGTCCTCTTCGCCAGGCAGAGGCACCTTGGCAGGATCCATGGACGGATCTTACTGTAACGGTAGCAGTAGTGGATCCGCTGGACCACCGCAAGCGATGGTGAAAGCCCACACCAGGGAGCGGAGTCTAAGTAGAACCCGATTTTCACCAGAGCCTGCCGCAAAGCGGGATGGACTTGCTGCGGCGGGAAACTACCAGGTCACTTCCCTGGCGGGACTTGCTTGCGGTGGCAGCCAAGGTTGAGCGTGATACCAAAATCGTAAGACTGAGTCGTAGTCGGGAACAGGTGGTAGGTCAGGGCAGGCGGCAGAGGTTCGTGGTCGTAGGACAGTAGCAAGATGCAACGGTACACAGGAAACACTAGACAAGACTGTACGCTTTTTCAGTAGGCTCCAAGAGCACTAAAGATCCGGCAGAGGACTGCCGGAGGAGGAGCCATTATATACCCTTTAAATCTGAGAAAGCAGGCACGCACGCGCCCTAGGAAGCGGAGACGTGCGCACCAGCCGGCACAAGAGCGCCGCGGCAAAAATTTGCATAGCCATGCCCATCTTGACGGTATGCCACACCCCTTCAAAAAGCCACACCTACTCCACCTAACTGCATAACGACTTTGGAAGAAAGCCAGGTAGATGCCCTTATAGCCAGGTAGTAGCCCCCATAACCAGGTAGTGCCCCTTACAGGCAGGTAGTGCCCCCTTGTAGCCAAATAGATGCCCTCTCTGTAGCCAGGTAGAGCCATATTTGTAGCCAGGTAGATGCCCCCGATTGTTTGCCAGGTAGTGCCTCCATTGTTTGCCAGGTAGTGCCCCCATTGTTTGCCAGGTAGATGCCCCCATTGATAGCCAGGTAGTGCCCCCTCTGTTGCCAGGTAGATCCCCCATTGTTTGCCAGGTAGTGCCCCCATTGTTAGCCAGGTAGTGCCCCCATTGTTAGCCAAGTAGTGCCCCCATTGTTAGCCAGGTAGTGCCCCCATCGTTAGCCAGGTAGTGCCCCCATGCCCCCATTGTAGCCAGGTAGTGCCCCCATTGTAGCCAGGTAGACCCCCATTGAAGCCAGGTAGTACCCCTTTAGTAGACCAGGGAGTGCCCCCTTTAGTAGCCAGGTAGTGCCTCCATTGTTGCCAGGTAGTGCCCCCATTGTAGCCAGGTAGTGCCCCCCATTGTAGCCAGGTAGTGCCCCCCATTGTAGCCAGGTAGTGCCCCCCATTGTAGCCAGGTAGTGCCCCCATTGTAGACAGACAGTGCCCCCCTAAAACTAATAAAAATAAAATAATAAAATCCACTTACCTGACCAGGCTCCTGCAGAGCGGCCGCTCCAGCCGATCTCCTCAGCGTCACAGGGGAAGTGAGTGCAGCCGCGCGTCACTTCCCCTGTGACGCTGACATGTGTGTACGGCGCACAGCGGCGCTGGACATACAGGGGGAGGAGGCAGGAGGGAGCGCTCCCTCCTGCCTCCTCCCTGCACAGTGAGACTCCGGGCGGGTGAGCGGACCCTGCGCCCGCTTCACCCGCCTGTGGGAACGGACCTGCGGCGCCGGAGTAGCCCACCAGCACTACTCCGGCGCCGCGGTCATTTAAAGGACCCCCGCCGCCTGCTGGCGGCGGGAGGAATGCCAACTCCCCCGGGAGGGCGGGCGGGGACGACCCCAAATAGCGGGACCCCCCGCCAAAAACGGGAGAGTTGGCATGTATGCCCTAACTTGCATCTTGCATCCTGTCTGGCAGTGGCCTTCACCACTCTTCGCATTGAAAATACATGCATGCTCAGCTGAACAAATGTATGTGGAGTCGGGAGGATTAGTTCTCAGCAAAACTAGCATTTGGCCAACAGCTATAAAATGTTTATGGGAGCTTTTAAAGGGAACCTGTCACATAGCTTATTATGCCCCTGATAAGGACAGCACAAGCTGCTGACAGACATGATGTTTCTAGCAGTTTGTCCTGTATGCTGTAAAATACAGTAGTTCCAGAGAATTTACTGTTACATCCGTGCCCATTCTGGCTTCTGCGCCATCATCTATCTGTAAAGTACGGCAGAAGAAGCACGTTAGACTATGATTTTGTACTTTTATTGTATTTTCTCTTGCACTTGTCTGAACACTGCTCTCGTCCTCCTTGCTGTGTTAGCCTATCTTTACATGGTGTGTTGGATCCGAAAAGCAAATCCAAAAGCACTGAGTATATCGCAAAAAGGGCATCCAACACACAGGTGCATATTTGGATGCGTTTTTGATGCAGCAGGACTGCACCCTGTACTGTTAAATAGGGTGTCTGCTGCTTAAAACAGATCAAGAATTGACAGGTCAGTATTTTGAATGGATCCAAAAGATGCATCAGAAAGATCACTCATCTGAATGCTGATGCGTATTTTACATTGAAAGCAATGTGAATCTCACTGTTAGATGTGTGCTTGGGTCCATTTACGGTCCAAAACACTGATCCAAACGCATCTAAAAACGGATCAAAAACGCCGTGTGAATATACCCTTAGGGCATGTTCCCACGGCAGTGGACAAATACCGTCCGGTTTGCCTGCCGGTATTTGTCCGGTTTTGCGGCCGTCCTCATGGCCGAGGGGGACGGCTTTTCTCCGCGTGGGGAGAACACCCTCCCCCCACTTGAGTTGTTCATATTCCGTCCGGAAACCGGACGGAAGAATGAACATGTTCAATGTTTTGCCGCCGGACCGCCGGCGGCAAAACCGTCGGGCGGAAAACCCGTGCAGTGGGGACTGCTGCCGGGTTTTCCATAGAAATAACTACACAAACACCAATACCTATTGGGGCTAAATATACAGAATGCTAATAAAATATAATAACTTTTATTGAATACAATTAAAAAGCATACAGAGCTACACCCTATTATACCCTCAAAAATTAATCTACCTCAAAAGTAGAGAACCCGCCCCAAAAAGGGAGACCCCACTCAGGATCCTAACTAAAATACCCTACACCATCCCTTAGCCAAATATAACAAAAAACCGACCACCACAAAAAACACACCAACCTAATAATTTCAAATCCTAAACTGAAAAATGATAATAAAAATCTGTCCCAACGCGTTTCTCCTACAGATATCGCAGGTTCATCAGGGAACAGTAGCCCATTAATAGTTGTTTAATGGTCAGATAATATGACATACAGGCACCAAGATCCAGTGCCAAGATGTCAATGTGCCACACTAACCGCATCTGCGGCACAAACAGGGACGGTGCCCAGATAACTTTATAAGCACAACGGGTAATAATATTCCAGAGTAAATAGTTAACATCCCTTAGGGCTAATCCTCAAGCAATATAATGAGCGAGCATATCGGGAACCCACCATGATATGGATTAAATGATAACACCACCAATAGATAGTAATAGAAGATAGCTCACTTCCCTTCAAATGTCCTCAAGATGTGGAACTGATGATGTCCACAGAGAGATGTTCCTCCGTTGTGTGGGCCGGACTGTGGTAGAGGGGCGGGTTCTCTACTTTTGAGGTAGATTAGTTTTTGAGGGTATAATAGGGTGTAGCTCTGTATGCTTTTTAATTGTATTAAATAAAAGTTATTATATTTTATTAGCATTCTGTATATTTAGCCCCAATAGGTTTTGGTGTTTGTGTAGTTATTTCTGTATTCTTTGGCCAATACTAGGCATTTGCATCGACTGGGATCTCCTTCCCATTATCATTAGGAGACAGGTGGTTTTGTTCGGGTTTTCCATAGAGCACAATTGTGCTCATTTTCGGACGGTTTTTCAGGCGGTCTAAAAAAACGCAAACCGGCTGAAAAACCGGCCGAAAACCCGTGCTGTGGGGACATGGCCTTAATTGGATTCCACCCCACCCGTCTGTTTCTCCTGCTGACTTTTTTGGCTGCAGGCCGTTAAAGCTAGTTGTGATTGACAGTTCTTCCACCACTCACTCCCTTGCCAGTCTGTGATCTGTGTGCTCTGGATATCCCATAAGAAAACCTTTAGCCCTCTTTCTAGGGCTTGCTAGAAGTCTTCTCTGGATTTGGCTGGCATTTACCTTGGATTGCTGCTCTCCTGACCCTCTGTATTCTTGTTGATTTTGTACTGCTTCTGCCTGCTTGTTTTTTTACCCTTTTTCTGTACAACCATTGTTTTGTGTTTGTCTTATTTGGTCCCCTTTTTGTATACTTTTTCCGTATACAAATCGGGGATAAGCCGACCCAGTATAAGCCGAGGCAAACCCACTTTGCCACAAAAAAAAAAAAAAGTATTGACTGAGTATAAGCCTAGGGTGGAAAAAGCAGAGGGTAAATGGGAAATTTAAAAAATAAAAATGGGGGTACCAATTAAAAATTTTATAGGGGAGGTTTTTGTCAGTTTTTAAAATTTTTCCCTAGGGAGGTTTTAAATTTTCCCCCAAAAGTCTGGGTTTTTAGGGGAGGGGAAAATGCCCCCAAAGGGGAGGTATATTTTCCCCCATAGGCAGGTAATAGGGGAGGGATATGTCCCCAAAAGCACATTTTTTTTCCTGAAAAACCGGCTTATACTTGAATATATACGGTTTAAATGTAAGCAGGGAAAAAACATTCAGTTTTGCTGACCACTTAGGCTATTTTCCCCACGGCAGTTAATTTTCGGGAAGTTTTTCCCCGCAATTTCACCGTGTTTTTACTGGGGAGGGGAAAAGGGGGGGGGGGGGCCCGGGAAACTCGCTGGCCCCCCTAGACAAGCTTTATTCTCCCCCCCTATAGCCCTGAATAATTTCATGTTTCTTTTCCCCCCCGTTTGGGGTATTGTTTCGAGCAGGGAAGGGGACTAACCATAGTTCTCTATGAGAACTGTGGATTAAATGTTTTGACTGGGACTTTTATCTCGCCCCGTATTTCACACAGTCAGGCGCGAAATACGGGGTGAGATACGTCCCATTTTAAGCCGTGTGAACATAGCCTTAGGGTCGGACCGGCGAGTAGATAAAGGACAGCTCAGGGGACTTGTGCTAGGGTTCACTGTCTTGTCTCCCCTAACTATCCTCTATGGTCATAGGTTTCTTGCAATTTACTATGCAAATCTGGCATTTCCGCTCTTTCGGAGATGAGTCCAGTTTATTAATGAGCATATGTTCGCTCCAACCACATGTTTATAGCCCCACCCACTCAATTACAAGTCTACCTACTACTAGTGAGGTAGAAACCTGTCAAAAAATGGTGAGCGGTGTGGGGCTAATCTGTGGTGGGTGGAGCTAACCTCTGCTCTTGAATTAAGTGAACTCATCTCTGGCAGAGCAGGCTGACTTTAGTAGTAAATGCTGAGAAACTAAAGCATCTTATAGAATAAGGGACACAGTGCTGGAAACAGCATGTCTATAGCTTGTGCTGCCCTCAGCAAGGAGGGCATAAACTATGTTCTCTTTAAGCCCCTTTTTGCCATTTTACAATTAAAAGGTAAAAAAGTTACACATTGAGATCACTGCGTTTGTAAAAGTCCAATCTATTAAAATATAACATTTATACCGTACACTGAACAACATGGAAGAAAAAAAATCCAAATACCAAAATTCTGGTTTTCGGGTCATTTCATGTCCCCTAAAAGTTGGAATAAAAATTATCAAAATAGTCACATCTACTGGAAACTTGTTTCAATAAAAAGTACACTTCAGCCCGCAAAAAACGCTCCCTCACTCAGGTCCAAAGGTGGAAGTCCAAAAAAGTTATTTGTTGCAGAAAATGGTGCAGCAGCACAACTTCAAAGGATAGAAATGTTGGGATTTTTACTGAAACAAAATGACAACCCTACATGCTTGGTATTGCTGAATTTGTTTTGGGCCTGCGATACAGAAAAACAAAACCATTTATACCAAAGAGTGAACGCCATAAAAACGAACCTTTGTGCAAGTATGTTTTTTTTTTCATGTTTCGCTTCACTGAGAAGCGGGGTTAGTTGTTTAGGGACACAGTGTTTTGGGGGGGGTTGTGCGTTACAAAGTGTGCGGGGTATTGTGAGTTAAGTGTGTGGGGTAGTTTGGTTGTGTCTACTTGAGTTTTGGTGGGGGGGTAGTTGTGGGTTACAGTGTGCGGGGTATTGTGAGGAAAGTGTGGGGTAGTTGTGGGTGCACAGTGTGCGGGGTAGTTGTGGGTATACAGTGTGCGGGGTAGTTGTGGGTATACAGTGTGCGGGGTAGTTGTGAGCGCACAGTGTGCGGGGTAGTTGTGAGTACACAGTGTGCGGGGTAGTTGTGAGCGCACAGTGTGTGGGGTAGTTGTGAGCGCACAGTGTGTGGGGTAGTTGTGAGTACACAGTGTGCGGGGTAGTTGTGAGCTCACAGTGTGCGGGGTAGTTGTGAGCGCACAGTGTGCGGGGTAGTTGTGAGCGCACAGTGTGCGGGGTAGTTGTGAGCGCACAGTGTGCGGGGTAGTTGTGAGTATACAGTGTGCGGGGTAGTTGTGAGCGCACAGTGTGCGGGGTAGTTGTGAGCGCACAGTGTGCGGGGTAGTTGTGAGCGCACAGTGTGGGGTAGTTGTGAGTATACAGTGCAGGGTAGTTGTGAGGGAAAAGTGTGGGTGGGTAGGGAAGTGAGATGGTGTGCGGGGGTGTTTGTGAGGACATTGCGGGGTAGTTGTGAGCGCAACAGTTTTGGGGAAGGTGAGTTGTGAGCATCAGTTGGTGTTTTGGGGTGGGGAGTTGTGAGTTACACAGTTGTGGGGGTGGGGAGTTGTGAGTAAAGTGTGGGGGGTTTGTGAGTATACACGTGTTTTGGGCGGAAAGTGTGCGAGGTAGTTGTGAGTACACAGTATGCGGGGTAGTTGCGAGCGCACAGTGTGTGGAGTAGTTGTGGTTATACAGTGCGGGGTAATTGTGAGCGCACAGTGTGTGAGGTAGTGGTGGGTATAAAGTGCGGGGTAGTTGTGAGTACACAGTGTGCGGGGTAGTTGTGAGTAAACAGTGTGCGGGGCAGTTGTGAGTATACAGTGTGTGGGTTAGTTGTGGCTATAAGTTTTGCGGGGTAGTTGTGGGTAACAGTTGTGGGGTAGTTGTGAGAAAGTGCGGGGGTAGTTGTGGGTATACAATGTGCGGGGTTGTTTGTTTGGGTATACAGTGTGCGGGTAGTTGTGTGTATAAAGTGTGGGGTAGTTGTGAGTATACATTGCGGGGTAGGGGGTTTTTGGGGGGGTGGGACACAGTGTGCGGGGTAGTTGTGGGCCCAGTGTGTGGCGGGTAGGGTTTTTGTGAGTAACCCCAGGTGGTGTGGGGTTTTGTTGTGAGTACACAGTTTGGGGGTTGGGTAAAGTGTGTGGGGGTTAACAGTGTGTGGGGTTTGTTGTGGTATACAGTGGCGGGTAATTGTGAGAAAAGTGTGGGGAAATTGTGGTATAAGGGGTTTCGGGGAAGTTGTGGGGTAACAGTTGCGGGGTTGTTGTGGGATTACACTGTGCGGGGTAGTTGTGGGTATACAGTGTGGGGTAATTGTGGGTGTACAGTGTGCGGGGAAGTTGTGGGTGTACAGTGTGGGGTTTAGTTGTGGGTATTGTGAGCTTTAGCGGCTCTGGGATCATGACTTCACGTGTTCAGACAGAGACGTATTCCAGGTGAAAATACAGGGCTTCTGTATTTTATTTAGCAGCAAACAGAAAGTACAACGTGCAAGGCATGCACAAACAACAAACAAAAAAAATAACGCCGGCCCCTCGGGCTCCAACTAACAGAGGTCAGCTTACTGTCAGTCTGCAAGTTCACCCTGCTGGTTTTCCAGCAGGACTCCACCCAAGGCTTGAAGGTAGCCAGGGGTTGTAACCACCATAGTCAGCTTACCTGCTGACTTTTATACGCCAGGTAACCCCGGAGTGGAGTCATGGGAAGTTAGCACCCACCCTGCTCTATGCTCACTCCCAATGAAGGCCGACCCGGAAATGGCTGAAACCATTTCTAACATATTACGCATGTTAAACATATGTCGACAGTCTTAAACTGTCGACACCTATTGAAATTTGGCCTTTCTTTTCCCCAAGTCTCCTTACCTTGGGGGGGATGTGTTTGGACAAATTGAAAGGTGCAAAGCCAGGACTCTGGGGGCCCGGGGTGTACACTCCATTGTACCCCTTCCTGCTGTTGCCACCTTACTTTCCCCCCCCCCCCTTGCTCGACCCGTGGGGCGGGCACCTTGTCCCCCAAAAACATGTATTTAAGATAATGGTCTGCTTTTGTTGTTGAGCCCCTGGACGGTGTTCTCACAAAAATTAAAATCTGTGGGGCCCAGGAACCCCGAGTCCCCCCTCGCATTCTTCCCCTTGTTTTGGGCCATCCTTTTCAATGGGGAGTGATCAGGTCACCCTAAATTGCCTCCCCACCAGATAGCCTAGGGCCTCGTTGCCCATTTGGGGCCGACATTCCTCTCACAACGAATAGTTCTTTTCTGCCGCCGAAGCTTGGTAGGTCCCCGAGGGGGTGCTCCCCCCCTTTAACCCCTTTGGGGACGGGACTGACCAAAACCCCCTCTGAGGCATCCGTGTATAAAATTCCCTTCTAAAAATCAGGGGAAACCGTACAGGTCTCTTACAGATACCTCCTTAAGTTTCAAAAAGGGTTGCTCACCCGGGTTCCATTTTACTAGGGTGGATTTTGCCCCCTTGGGAGATCTGTGAGAGGGGCGCTATTGTGGCAAAGGTGGCACAAACCTCCTGAGTAACCTGCAATGCCAAGGAAGGCTCTAACCTGTTTCTTGGAAAGGGGTTGAGGCCCAATTTTGAAGGCCCTCGAGTTGTCTATGGGTTGTGACCCTGGCCAATTTTACCCGAGGAGCGAGCCCCTCTACCCTATTGCGATTTTGGGGTTGGCCCGTTAGCCGGGCGGCCCTATCGGCTAGGCTGCTGCATTTTGCCGATGCGTTTTCCCATCGGCGCTGTAGATCCCCAATCATCCAGGTTTGCGGTTGCATATTTTTTATCGGTGCAGGATTTTTCCATTAACCTCTAAAAGGTCGCACCCCATGCAAACCAAAGGGAAGGACGAGTACTGAAAGTGTCCCTTTGGGGGGAAAAAATTGCCGTTTTTCTTTGGCCTGTTTGTGGGGGAACCTGCCAATCCCCCTTTTGGTGGGTTTTTGGTGGTCCTATATCGTGCCCCAAACCTTGATCAGTCGTTGACCCTTGGCAGGGGGGAGGATGGGAATTGGGGAGACTTATTTAACTTGCGGAAGTCTTTCAAACCCGTGTCCCCATTGGCTTGGGGAAAATCCGATGGGGCTGGACCCCCCATTTTGGGGTTTTTCCTTTTTCCCCCAGGGCTAGCATTTTCTCCTTTTTCTAAAAGGCTTGTCTGGGTTTTGGGCCCCCTGTATGGTCTCAGCCGCCCTTTTGGGGGCTCGGGAAAATGTCATGTTGGTGACTCTGTCCGGCCGGCGTTCAGAGAAACCCTCGGTTCCCTCTTGGGGAACCCCCGGGCCCTCCCTGTCTCTGGCTCTGACAAGGACCCGCGATACGGCGGGGGGTAATCCTTTGTTTGGGATCCCCTACCCCCCTTGCAGCCACCAGGCTTTCTCGTCCTTCCGGGGTTTGGGGAAGGTTTAATAGGGTAAATTTTTGGTGGGGTTTTTTCTTTTCCCCTGGTGGAAAACCTTGAATTTTCACCTCCCCCACCCGTTCACAGATCTCTGGGGGCCCTTCCCAATTAGTTTGGAATTGCCTTACAGTTGGTACAAGTACGACACCCTGTCCCGGGGCTAAAAAAGACCGACTCTTGCGGCCCTGTTGAAAACCCCGGGCCTGGGTTCCGGGCCCTGTAGATGTTCCCCCTTCATGGGCAAACTGCCGCGATCCTGTCCTCTGTGGCTTTTTGCTCATGACACTTCTGTAAGGGTTTTTCCTCTTGGGCTCCCATGTTTCTCTGGTATGTAGGACCCTGGGGGATTTCCCCCATATAGCGCCGAATGGGGGCCCCCCGTGGATCCCTGTGGGACTTCCTGGATGGCGAACTGATAGGGCAACGTGGCCCCAAACCCCTCCCATCTTGTCACCATTTTTTTAACATGCCTTTAATTTTTTTTTTAAAAGCGCTCGACCAGACCATGGGTCTGGGGATGGTACACGGAGGTGCCAGGTGGGCAATTTTTAGCAGGCGGCATGCTCTTTGGTTACCTTGGACTAAAGGGGGGGTCCCTACGGCGGGATCTCCTTGGGGATCCCTGTAGGGGTGAATAGCTAAAAAACAGCTCCCTAGCTACCCTTTAGAGGGGATTTCTGGGGGGCTATAGCTTCAGGGAGGGGTGGCAAAATCCAGTCCCACAAGATATTGGTCCCCTCTAGTGTTTTAGGGAGGGGAACCGACCAGATCCATGCCAATCCGTAAAAATGGTCCCTCTATAAGGGGGAAGGAAACAATGGACCCCGGGGAAATGGGTTAGGGGGGGGGACCTGAACCCCGGGCAGGACTGACGAATTCATCCATCCCTTTGTAGATCCGGGCCCAGTAGAAGTTCCGCTCCACCCGCCCCCTTTTTCCCTCCGCCCCCAAGTGCCCCCCAACACTGGGAATGTGCCAGCTCTAAGACATAGGAAGTGTGGGGGGTACTACCAACTGTTCCCCCCTCTGTTGGGTTTTTCTCCCCCGGGTATAAAAAATTGTCCCTTTAGGCGAAGTGAGGGTAGGCCAACTCCCCCCCCTGGTTCCTGGGGTCTCCCATCAATGATTTACGCTTTTCCAAGCGTTCCCCCATTTTAGGGTCCCTACTTGTTCTGTGCCCAAAAATTCCCTCCGAGACTGGCAAGGAGGAGGTTCTAAAACAGAGGGGTCTCCTCTGGGGCCCGCCCTGACCCCAAAGGGAAAAAGGGACAGGTTCAACATTACCCCCTTGTTTGGGGCCCCGTCATTTAACAGGTCATCATTATACATTTTCATGGGTTTTATTTCCCCCAGGTCCCCAAAAAGCGGAAAAATCACAGCCAATAAATCGCTGTGAGTAAACTGGTCCCAGGCCACCTCATGTTGGGTGACCCCACAGGGGAGCTCTTTGCCCGATGGAGGGGGTAGCCCTGGTGTCCCCAAAGGGAAAAAACTACCCCTTCCGGCGTGGAGGAGTTTTCTTGGGCTCACATGGGGTTCAAGGGGCCTAAGCTCCCCAGTCCCGGGGGCCCCGCACCCAAAAGTCCCTTTTGGTAAAGGGACTCTCGTCGGTCCTTTCCAGCACGACCCCAGTGGGGTATGACGGCCGGCAAACCAGAGGTACGCCTCCCTATCGACTTCTGGGTTTCCTCCCGCCCCGGGGAACGGCCCAATTTCCCCTCCTTGGCAGCACAGACTAAGGGGTCCCGGGGGTTTAAATGGGTCCCTTTGGGGGAGGTGGCCTCTCCCCCCTTCGTATACCCGGGAAAAACCCCCCTTTGGGCAGGGCAAATTTACGCGGTTTGGGGTCTGGGATTCCCGGGGTAGTAGGCCTCAGGAACCCCCTCCTGTAGCGCGAAACCCTTCCACAACCCCGGGCCAAATTCGTCCACGTTTTGGGGTCGGTGTACCCCCACGCACCTTGGAGCTTGAGGGAAGGGGGCCCCACAAAAAGGTCACAGCCACTCGCTCGAAACCCGGGCAGGGGTGTGGGTCTCCCGGCTGTTCCCTTTTTGGTAATGTGGAACAGGGGTACATTTGGATGGCGGGGGTTGGCCCGGGTTAAATCCCCGGCTTGTACTTCTGGGCCCGTACCCAGGGGGACCCCCATGGGCCAGGATCTCCCCCAAGTTTTTTTGTATCCTTGGGGTCCCGGAAACCCCCAGGTCCAGTAGGCCTTCTGCGGTTTGCCCCCGTTAGGGAAAGGGGGCCAGGCATCCGCCCCCTGGTCCCCCGGGAGCTGCTCCTCTCGCTACCCTCAAAGGGCCCCAGGTAAGCCTGATGTGTCTCCCGGGGCATCTTGCGCGGGAACCTTGCCCCAATGGCGGGGGTGGAACCGAGCATTGTTGGTACTTTTGGCTTGCAGCCCGGGTCTGTAGCTGTTCTGCAGCGTGTGGTTTACTGCTTGTTTTTCCCTTTACCGTGGCGGGGGGGTCCAAATTTGCAGGCGATTCTCTCGCTTGCGCCGGGTGGTCTCTTCATGCGCTTTTTTGCGGCTGGCCCCCAAAGCTGGAGGTTAGCGTTGGCTTGAATTTGTGCTTCCAATCATCCATTTTAGCCGCCCTTTCTGACCGTGCGGTAGCGTTGCCCCAGGACATACGTTTTTCCTCTGTCTCAGAAGAGTCTTCCTCTTTTTGCCCCAAGCGTCCCCCCCATGTGTGGCTTTAGGGGGCTCTGGGGTCGTGACTTCAGTGTTAGGCAGGCGTTTTCCCGGTGAAAAAAAAAAGGGCTTTGTATTTTTTTTTAGCAGCAAACAGAAAGTACAAAAGTGCAAGGGATGCCAAACCAAAAAAAAAAAAAAACGCCCCGCCCCTCTGGGTCTAAAAACAGGGGCAGCTTACTGTCAGCTGCAAGTTCACCCTGCTGGTTTTCCGCAGGCTCAAACCCCAAGCTTGAAGGTAGCCGGGGTTTTTAACACCAAGTCGTTACCCGCTGACTTTTATACGCCAGGTAAACCCCGGATGGGTCATGGGAATGAGAAAAACCCCCCTCTCTTGCCCCTCCCCAAGAAAGGCCCACCAGGGAAACTAAATACTAACATATTCGCATGTTAAACAAAAGTCGCAGTCTAAAAATGTCGCCCATTTAAGTTTGGCCTTTTCATTCCCCCCAATCTCCTTACTTGGGGGGATGTTTTTGGACATTTGAAAGGTGCATGCCAGGACACTGGCGGGGTGTCACTCCTTGTACACCCTTCTGCTGTTGCCCCCCTTACAGATAAGTGTGGGGAAATTGGGGTTTCATGGTGGGGAGTTGTGAGTATACAGGGTTGGGTTGGTAGAAAGTAGTTACAGTTGGGGATATTTTGATAAAAGTGTGTGGGGTAGTTGTGAGTCCAGTTGTGGGGTAGTAGTGAGTATACTGTGTGTGGGATAGTTGTGAGTAACATGTGCGGGGAAAGTTTGTGGGTTTAAGTGTGTGGGGTAGTTGTGAGTATACAGTGTGGGGGGTAGTTGTGAGCCAAGTGTGGGGGATTTTTGGCGCACTTTTTGTGGGGTAGTTGTGGGGGGATAAGTGCGGGGGTATTGTGAACACACAGTGTGTGGGGTAGTTGTGAATACACAGTTTGGGGTAGTTGTGAGTATAAAGTGTAGGGTAGTTGTGAGTTACGTTTTTGGGGGGAGGATAGTATACAGGTGCGGGGGGGGACAGGGGGGGAAAAATTTTAGTATACAGTGGTTGGAAGTTGTAGCGCACATGGCGGGGTAGTTGTGAGCGCACAGTGTGTGGGGTAGTTGTGGTTATACAGTGCGCGGGGTAGTTGTGAGTACACAGTGTGTGGGGTAGTTGTGCGTACACAGTGTGCAGGGTACTTGTGAGTATAAGTGTTTTGGGGTTTTGTTTGGGTAACAGGTCGGGGGGGGTTGTAGTATAATGCGGGGGGATTTTTGAGCGCACAGTTTGCGGGGTTTTTTGGATAAGTGTGTGGGGTAGTGTGGGTAACAGGGGGCGGGTAGTTGTTAATACAGTATGCGGGGGATTTTGGGCACAGTGTGCGGGATAGTTGTGAGTGCACAGTGTGGGGGGTGTTTGAACGCACAGTTGGGGGGTATTGTGAGCGCACAGGTGTGGGGGTTTTAAATTCTAGTTGGAGTATACAATGTGCGGGGTAGTTGTGAGCATACAGTGTGGGGTAGTTGTGAGCGCACAGTGTGCGGGGTAGTTGTGAGTACACAGTGGGGGGGTAAAGGGGGGTTTTATACACAGGGGGTTT
>JAODAL010010874.1:0-102795 GCA_025379985.1 Phyllomedusa bahiana
GGTTTTTCCCCAGGGGTTTTTGGAGGGGGGCGCTCACAAATCCGTCGGGAATAAGCCGTGTGAACACGGCCTTAATGTAAGAGGTCGGCTACAAATGTGCTCAAGGATGGATCAACATGCTACAGTGGTGCAGCTTACTGTCAATGAACATGAACCAGGGGGCTACCAGACGTGTTCAAAACAATAGTTCAGCGAACCCTACTGTGTATGGGGCTCCTAAACAGTCACTGCACCTCTGCTAACTAAGTGGCATTGGCAAAAAAGGCATCAATTTTCACGTCATGTACTGGAACTGGACCTCTGCTAATTGGCACAGGTTCGTCTTCTCAAGTGAGTCACGTTTTCTGCTTCATCAAACAGATGGACATTGTCATGTCAAGCAAGAAACATCAGAGAAGAAACACCCTGCAATCATTGCCGGAAGAACACAAGCTGATGTCAGCAGTGTTATGGTCTAGGGAATGTTTTTGAGGCCTTCTCTGGGCCACTCATCCATGTGAAAGGCACTCTCAACTGATCTGGGTATGAATCAATCCTGGCAGATCACATACACCCATACATAGTGACTGTCTTCTCTGTGGCGGATAGGATCTTCCATCACGACAATGTGACATGTCACGTGGCTAGATATTTTTGACATTGGTTGGAAGAACATAAAGACTTCGAAGTACTACCGTGGCCCCTAAATTCTCCAGACTTGAACCCAAATAAGCATCTGTGCGACCACCTTGATCGCATTGTTTGCTCTATGGATGCTCCCCTATGCACCCTCCAGCAGATGTGGGAAGCACTGCAGTCAGCATACTTGTTACAACCTACCAGGACCAGGCCTGTATAGGCCAGAGTGGATCAGAGGAAACCCCTGGAGGGCCCGGTGGAATAGTGAGCTCCTGACAATAGCAGGAGAAAGATGGGGAGAAAGCATGAGGCATGTACAGTGGTAGATTGGACCCCAAGAAACAACTTCACTGTTGGGTCGCAGGAACCTTAGTCTGACACTTATCAGGACCTTAGAGTCACTCTCAGCCCATCTAGCTGCTGTCCGTGCTGCACACAGCGCTTACCCTGCATATAAATGATGGTCATATTAATTTGACTCCACTGTGTACTTGTGCTATGTGATAGCCAATTTTTAATCTACATCCATTATTGGTGATATAGATGGATATTGATGTGATATTGATGGATGTGTGTATGAGGGATGATATAGATATAAGAGCTTCAGAAGGATAATAAAAGTGGTAGATAGGTGTGATAGATATATAGATAAACAGATGTGAAATAGCTGCAGAAAGATGATGAAACTGATAGATGTGATGGTAATAGATAGATAGATAATAAATAGACTGATAGATGAGAGTAGCACATAAAATAATAAAATTGATAGATGCAAGGTAGTTAGATGTGATAGATATATATATATTAAATGTGACATAGATACAGAAGGATAATAAAATTGATAGATGGGTGTGACAGACAGACAGATGTGAGACAGCTCCAGAATGATAATGAAATTGATAGATGTAATGCAGATAGATAGGTGTGTGATCGATGAATAAGAACTAGACTGATAGATGAGAGGTAGCTAAAAAAATAATACAACTGATACAAGGTAAATATATGGAAGATAGATAAATAGATCTGTAGGAGATTGCTGTATATAGATTTGAGATAGCAGAAATAATCAGGAGATGCAAGTTAGATAGGTGTGAGCGATCAATAACTATGAGATGATGGATATATTGATCTAGGTAGAAATGAGATAGCTACAGAAAGATATAGTGTGAGATGGGAGGCAGATCAGTGTATGATAGCTGGAGAGATGATTTCTGTAGATGTGTCATCTATATCTGGTCAGTGGATGGGGATGTAGGTTCTTCAGCCCCTGTGCAGGATGACTCCCAGGTAGGTGCCGTATATCTGTAGAGAGGATGACTCCCAGGTAGGTGCAGTATATCTGTAGAGAGGATGACTCCCAGGTAGGTGCCGTATATCTGTAGAGAGGATGACTGCCAGGTAGGTGCGTATATCTGTAGAGAGGATGACTCCCAGGTAGGTGCCGTTATTCTGTAGGAGGATGACTCCAGGGTAGGTGCGTATATCTGTAGAGAGGATGACTCCCAGGTAGGTGCCGTATATCTTTCGTGAGGTTGACTGGCGTGTAGGTGCAGTATTTCTGTTGTGAGGATGACTCCCAGGTAGGTGCCGTATATCTGTAGAGAGGATGACTCCCGGGTAGGTGCAGTATATCTGTAGATATGTTTCTGTAGATGTGTGATCTATATCTGGTCAGTGTATAGGGATATATTTTCTTCAGACCCTGTACAGAACAGACTGGAGGATGACCCCCAGGTAGGTGCAGTATAGCTGTAGATGTGTGATCTGTATCTTGTCAGTGCATGGGGATATAGTTTGGACATTGGAGGATGACTCCCAGGTAGGTGTAGAATAGCTGTAGAGGTGATTTGTGGAGATGTGTGATCTATATCTGGTCAGTGTATGGGGATATAGGTTCTTCAGCCCCTGTACAGAGCAGATTGGAGGATGACTCCCAGGAGGTGCAGTATAGCTGGAGAGATGATGTGTGATCTATATCTGGTCAGTGTATGGAGATGTAGGTCCTTCAGCCCCTGTACAGGATGACCCCCAGGGAGGTGCAGTATAGCTATAGATGTGTGATCTATATCTGGTCAGTGTATGGGGATATAGGCTCTTCAGCCCTGTACAGAGCAGATTGGAGGATGACTCCCAGGAGGTGTAGCATAGCTGGAGAAATGATGTGTGATCTATATCTGGTCAGTGTAAGGGGATATAGGTTCTTCAGCCCCTGTAGACTGGAGGATGACTCCCAGGAGGAGTAGTCTAGCTGTAGAGATGATGTGTGATCTATATCTGGTCAGTGTATGGGGATATAGGTTCTTCAGCCCCTGTAGACTGGGGGATGACTCCCAGGTAGTGTAGTATTGCTGGAGATTTGTTGTGTGATCTCTATCTGGTCTGTGTATGGTGATATAGGTTCTTCAGACCCTGTAGACTGGAGGATGACTCCCAGGAAGTGTAGTATAGCTGTAGAGATGATTTGTGGAGATGTGTGATCTATATCTGGTCAGTGTATGGGGATATAGGTTCTTCAGCCCCTGTAGACTGGAGGATGACTCCCGGGAAGTGTAGTATAGCTGTAGAGCTGATTAGTGGAGATGTCAGGGCTTTACATCTATATCGTCTATCAGTGAATGGGGATCCAGTGTCTTCAGCCCCTGTACAGGAGGACTCCCAGGTAGGTGTCCTGCTGCCTTTCAGCCCCTGAGGTAACCCTATCCGCCCTTACTCCACAGAGGGGAACACTACAGCCATACGTAAATTATTCAGCATTCTCTGCTATTACATTTCATCTCTTTCCTCTCATGCACTGTGTGAGCAAAACTGTAGAGAAACCAGAAAAAGAGGGAAGAGAAAGGAGGAAGAGCGAGGCCAATAAATGGCAGCTTCTGCTTTTCATGCACCCAGAGGAGTTTCCGAGGGAGAAAAATCCCCGGTCTTTGGTGTAAAAGAGAGAAAGAAAACTTGGTGGTGGAGGAGGAGGGGAGGAAGTGAGAAAACAAAAGAGATAGAGACTGCTGGCTGGCGGCTTCTCTCTTTCTGTTTTCCCTCTGTCTTTCTCTCTCACAGGCTTAGGAGGAGCTGTTTTGCATCCATTCACGTCAGCCCTGCCTCATTCCCTTCTTCCTTCCTGCTACAGAACAAGCCGAGAAGCAGAAAGAAGCGAGGAGACATCCCGGCAGCACAGGAGCCCCGCACGCCTCCTCCACGGTGAGTCCCACACTTTTGCCCTTTGCCTACGGCAATGATTGGGCGCAGCACTTCAGCCACTCTTGTGGACCCCCCTCGGAGGTCTCCTGATGGTACGGTCTCCCTTGGGAAGGGTCGCCAGGGGGACATGGACGGTGCCTGAGCAGGGGGGTGTGAGCGGCTCCAGCAGCAGCAGCAGCATGTCTTCTCTTTCACTTCCACATTCGTTGGTGTCACTCACAGCTCAAAGGTGCAGCAAATGGTGAGAGACACGTCAGAAATGAAGGAGGAAGGAGACAGAGGGAGACTGCTGGAATATAGGAGGGACCTGGGCGAGCTCTGCAGCCGGGGTCAGTGCTCTCTGGGGCCGAAGTTTATTCCTGGCTGCTGCTCTGCTCGGGAGCTGTAAACTTTATCTAGTCAGTGACTGGAGAGGATGCTGAGCAGAGGGCAAGTGCTGTGCCCTCAATCACTCACCTGCAGGGACTGGCATCCTAGTGTGAGCAGCATTGCCCTAATAGTACTGTGGACATATGCTCCTCGCTGACCTTCCTCAGTCTTGTGGGTCAGCCTCTTGTATAGAGACCCCCTGCCATTGTACCTTGTAATACGCAGCTCATGGCATAGGGTGGGCATAGACGTAAAGACTACCCAGCAATTAGATGAACCAACCTATAGGTAATCCTACCTGGGGTATCCCTAGCTATACTGCTCTGATCTAAACCACTATCTTCCCATCATAGCTAAATGATAAGGACTGATTGCACTCACAAAGGATATTATTATTATTATAGTAGTATTTATTTATACAGTACTGTACAGAGATTGTCACTATTATATACAATTGACAGCACTCCAGGAATATGATGCAAAAAAAATAACACCTTTTTTATTTGTGATACATCTACAGGCTCCAATATAACTGTGCAAAAAATCAGTGACTTGTAAGACTTGGGCGTTTCGGTCAGAAGACCTTTTTCAAAAGTCACTGTAAAATAAACACATATAAAGACAATGAGAAACAATGCATGTACACCATATAACAAGTGAACATAGATAGTGCCACACAAATCTATACAATAAAATACAACCACACAATATGATGAGAAAAGATACAAGGTAATTAAGCTCAATTAAAAAAGAACAATCATTGACTATGTCACTAATATACACTGAGCTGAGCAGGATATGATGCATCTTAAGGTAAAAGCACCAATAGATTAAAGGAATATGTATCTTGAATCTAAACATAGATTGTCATTATTCATGTATTGCTATTGGGGCTCACAGTCTGAATCCCCGATTACCCTATCTGCATGATTTTGGAGTGTGGTAGAATCCAGAGTGCCCGGAGGAAACCCACACAACCACAGGGAGAACATGCAAACTCCTTGTAGGTGTTGTCCTTGGTGGGATTTGACCCCAGGCCCCAGCGCTGCCAGACAAGTGCTAACCACTGAGCCACTGTGGTCTGCATTACTATGTATGTAGAATAGGTCCTCGCTGCGTTATCATTAGAACCTGTCATCAGATCGCTTCCTATTTTAGTTTGCCTTAAAGGGGTTCTCTCACTACGTTGATTCATCTTACCTCAGTCCTGTTTTCTTGGTTTCACTTTGAATTCAGGGGTGTGTTACTGGCTTTTTGCTAGGCTGCAGTTAGAAAGCCAGGTCTGTAGCTATAGCGATCAGCACTGGCAGCCTATCAGGAGAGATCAAACAGGTCTGTAGCTATAGCAACCTGAGATGCTGATGCAGGTCATACAAGAGGGGATATCTAGGAATAGGTAGGACACTGGTAATGGACATATATTGCAAAGTGACTTGTTTCTGCAAGATCTTTAATATAAAAAGCAGTCCTTGTAGTGAGACAACCCCTTTAAATGTAGCACAAAAAAAGAAAAGGGAGTAAGGAGTTGGGTACAAGGCCCTCTTCCTTATGACAACCTGCTGCTTTCATTACCAAGATATAAAAAAAGCAGCTGCCCAGGATCAGGTATAAGGGTACGTTCACACGGCTTATTTGTGGGGCCGAAGTACGCCTCGTAAATACGGCAAAATCATTACACAAGTCCAGCACTCTTTGAGTGTTATGTAAAATCACTGTTCAGACGGCGATGATTTTACGATTGTATTTATTGGCATGTAATGTACGCCCGTAAAAAAAAAAGTGACCTGTCACTTCTTTGGGACGCTTATGTGCTGAGAAATTGCAAGTATATGAGGCACAGGGCTGCTTTGTGTTGAAAGTACTCGCTCGTAAGCGCTTACTTTCAACAATGCTAATGATGGTGTATGGCGGCGCTTGCCTGTGCCCGCTGCAATACGCCAGGTGAACATACCCTAACATACCCTAAAGATCTGGGCGTTCTTGAAGATCATAGACTACAGAACAGCATGCAATGTCAATCAGCTGCCTCTAGGGCAAGTAAGATATTGGCGTGTGTTAAAAGAGCCATGGACTCGCGGGACAAGGATGTAATTCTACCGCTGTACAAAGCATTGGGTGCGTCCTCACTTAGAATATGCTGTTCAGTTTCTGGGTTCCAGTTATAGAAGAGATGTAAGGAGCTAGGAGAGTACAAGACGAGCAACCAACTTATAAGGGGAATGGAGCCATCTTAGTTATGAGGAGAGTTTAGTAGATTTGAACTTATTTAGTCTTGAGAAAAGACGACTTCGGGGGGACATGATTAATTTATGTAAATATATATATATATATATATATATATATATATATATATATATATATATATATATGGTCCATACAAAAAGTATGGGGAAAAATTATTTCAAGTGAAGCCACCTCAAAAGACAGGGGGATATTCCCTTCGACTAGAGAAAAAAGGATTCAATCTCCAGAGGAGAGCAGCGTTCTTCACTGTAAGAACTGTGAATCTGTGGAATAGCCTGCCTGAGGAGCTGGTCACAGCAGGAACTGTAGAGAGTTTCAAAGAAAGGCTTAAGATACCTACCTGGAACTAAAGAATATTAATGCGTATGTAGCTATATAAAATTCTGGATCCTGGCTAGTAGAGGCTCTGGGGTCAGAGATATGGTCTCCACAGGAGCAGATTGGTCCTTGCCTTGTGGGTTCCAGGGCATTAACCAGTGGGGAGGCTGGGCTTAAAATCCTTGTCTCTCTCCCTTCACCCACATTTTCCCCACCCTTGGTTGAACTTGATGGACACGTGTCTTCTTTCAACCGTGCTAACTATGTAACTTGAAATGGATTGACCAGGGTGGATGCATAGTGCCTCTGATGGTTTTCCCCCACCAGCCGCTTCTGGGCATTTCTTCGTAGATGGAAAGCATACCATGATTTTCTTAAAGGAGTTGTCCGCTTTATTTAAATACAATTATTTTAGGAAAGTAATGGTCTGATAAAATAAAAAAAAAGTTTGCTCTCCTCTCACCTGCGTTCCAGTGGTGCCAAGGTTCTCCCTTTCCCTTGCTCTTTTGATTACTTCCTGTCTCCAGACGAACAGAGCGTCACCACTGCACATGCCATTGCCTGATGTCACCGTCCAGAGTGCTCACTTCTGAACAGTGGCGTCTGGCATTGGTACATGACTGCTACAGCCAATTAGAGGCTGCAGTGGGGAGGTTCTGTTCAGCCAGAGCTGGAAGTAAACAGAAGTCCGGCAGAGGGGGAGGACAGCGGCAGTGCTGAAACGCAGGAAAGAGGAGAGGTGGGTATAAACTTCTTTGTTTTATATGGGCATCAGTATCCTAAAAACATAGTATTACAATGAAGGGCACAGCCCCTTTAAAGCGATTATGGGGTTATGCGCCCCTTGCTGAACACAGCACAAGCTAGTGACAGACATGCTGTTTCCAGCGCTGTGTCCCATATTCTATAAGATGCAGCAGTTTTAGAGCATTTAATGCGCAAATCTGGGAGAACACAGCCTGTTCTGCCAGAGAAGAGTCCAGCTTATTCATGAGCAGAGGTTAGCCCCGCCCACCTATGGCTATCCCCACCTACCTGCCAGTTATTGATAGGTTTCTATTTATTCAGTGTTCTAGGCAGAATTGACTGTGGGTGGACGGGGCTTACACCTGCTCATGAATAAACTGGACTCTTATCTGGCAGAACAGGCTGCAAACTCAAATTTGCAACTGCTGCTTCTTATAAGGGACACGGCGCTGGAAACAGCATGTCTGTCACTAGTTTGTACTGTGCTCAGCAAGGAGGGCATAATCTGTGACAGGTTCCCTATAAAAAAATGGTTTACTAGCCCCAATTTTTTTCTCTTCTATATACAGGCAATACGTCTGGTATGCAAAGCTAATGAGTTAAAAGATGATAAAGTTAAATCCCTCCTATAAATACTACGACTCCAGTAATAATTGCCAGCTGCGCCTGAAAATTTTTTTTTAGTTTCCCAGTGGTAGGGCATGTCAGGGTGGTATAGTAAATTTATGAAGTGTGCCCCATAGCATTTCCTAGGGCCTATTAATCGATGCCAGCATGGTCTATTTAGTGTCAGTCGGGCTCTGATGTATTTGTGCTATAAGCGTTACTTTAATACCGTAAACAATTCGTGTTCTGTTCATAAAGTTTGTACCAGTTCTTATCTGAAAGGGGTTGCCCGTCGATAATCAATTTTACTTGAAAGGGGAAGACTTGGTGGAAAAAATAACATAAACCTTGCTTGCCTTCCTGCTCCCCTTGGAGCTGCCTTTCTGATAGTGCCCGGGTCCCTGCTGATCTTTACTTCCTGGTACTTGGTCTGGACACACAGGAAATGGTGGAAATTAATGAGGATTTCCTTTGTGTCAAAATCAGATACCAGGAAGCAGGGATCAATGAGAACTCTGGGAGTTTCAGTCGGCGAGGGGTTTTGGGAGTGTGCGAGGGGTTGTGGGAGTGTGCGAGGGGTTTTGGGAGTGTGCGAGGGGTTTTGGGAGTGTGCGAGGGGTTGGGGGAGAGTGCGAGGGGGTGTGGGAGTGTCGGTCGGCGAGGGGTTCCGGGAGTGTGCGAGGGGTTCCGGGAGTGTGCGAGGGGTTCCGGGAGTGTGCGAGGGGTTTTGGGCTTGTCAGTCGGCGTGGGGGTTTGGGGCGTGTGCGTGGGGTTTTGGGAGTGTCGGTCGGCGAGGGGTTCCGGGAGTGTGCGAGGGGTTCCGGGAGTGTGCGAGGGGTTCCGGGAGTGTCGGTCGGCGAGGGGTTCCGGGAGCGTCGGTCGGCGAGGGGTTCCGGAGTGTGCGAGGGGTTTTGGGAGCGTGCGAGGGGTTTTGGGAGTGTCGGTCGGCGTGGGTGGGGGTCCGGGAGCGTCGGTCGGCGGGGGAGGGGTTCCGGGAGCGTGCGAGGGGTTTTGGGAGCGTGCGAGGGGTTCCGGGAGCGTCGGTCGGCGAGGGGTTCCGGGAGCGTCGGTCGGCGAGGGAGGGGTTCCGGGAGCGTCGGTCGGCGAGGGTGGGGTTCCGGGAGCGTCGGTCGGCGAGGGTGGGGTTCCGGGAGCGTCGGTCAGCGGGGGAGGGGTTCCGGGAGGGTCGGTCGGCGGGGGAGGGGTTCCGGGAGCGTCGGTCGGCGAGGGGTTCCGGGAGCGTCGGTCGGCGAGGGGTTTTGGGAGCGTCGGTCGGCGAGGGGTTTTGGGAGCGTCGGTCGGCGAGGGGTTCCGGGAGCGTCGGTCGGCGAGGGAGGGGTTCCAGCTCGGGCGAGGGTTCCGGGGTCGGTCGGCGAGGGTTTTGGGAGCGTTCCGGGAGCCTGGGAGCGTCGGTCGGCGAGGGGTTGGAGCTCGGTCGGAGGGAGGGGTTCGGGAGTGTCGTGGGTCGGGGGGGGTGGGGTTCCGGGAGCGTCGGTCGCGAAGGGTTTGGAGCGTCGTCGCGGGCGGGGGGGGGGGGGGGGGGGGGGGGGGGGGGGGGGGGGGGGGGGGGGGGGGGGGGGGGGGGGGGGGGGGGGGGGGGGGGGGGGGGGGGGGGGGGGGGGGGGGGGGGGGGGGGGGGGGGGGGGGGGGGGGGGGGGGGGGGGGGGGGGACGTCGGTCGGGGGTTTTCGGTCGCGGGGCAGGGGTTCCGGGAGCGTCGGTCGGCGGGGGATCCTGGGAGTGTCGGTCGGTGGGGGCTATGTGAGTGATAAATATCACCGGACAATCTGTGTAATGTGCATCCCTTTATTCTGGGTTTTATATTGGGTCTTCGCTCTGTCCATCTAATGTCACATTGTCTGTAATCTATAATACTACAGTCTTTAGCTTCATGTCTCATAGATCTTGTTACTATAGGTCTATCTAATATGAATTTATACCTCATTTGAGACCTAGGTTGACATGTTTGAAAACTGTCTATGTCTAATACTTTCTTTGTTGCCCATTGCAACCAATCAGAGCTCGCATATGATGTCATATAGTGCTCTGAAAAAATTAAAGAGGAGCTCTGATTGGTTGCTATGGGCAACAAAGCAGGTCTTAGACCTAAACGGTTTTCATACATGGGGCCTCTAGTATCCAATATTCATTTATTTTTCTGGTATTTGTTTTAGCTTTTATGACTTGTGTGCTGGTATTTGTGATTTTTTTATTTCCAAAGTCAACTCTAGTTATGAGTTATTTAGCGTTCTATGGTGTATGTGCTAATGAGGTAGTAATATACTGCTATATCTTGAGTTTAGACTAATACACTGGTTTGTAATGAATGGGACAGCAGGAGCGGGTCAGTAGGGCATCTATCAGCACGGTGTACGGTAGTCATGCCCTGTAGTGTTTTGTCAACTACTGAAGTCACCGTCACATATTGCAGGGCCGTTCCATGGAAATTCTCTATCACTCTTTTTGTAAAGATAAGTTCTCGTCAGGTTCATATGTTTCCCTTTTTTCTTATTCCTAGATTTGTCTGCCAGCTCTAGTCCTGTCGTTCATGTGTATCTTAAAAAATCTGCCTTCCTGAACTCTATTTTTATCCTTCATATTAACCTTGCTGTATTGCACTTACATTTTAATTTGTTTCCACTATGATATGTACCTGAATGCTTAGCTGTTGTGACAGTATTTTTAGGAAGGTTTATCTTTTACGCATTGGTTGTCTGGATATCTTTATTCTGCAAGTTAAATATTCCAATTGGTAGCGGTACACAGAGGAGAATTAAGTAGATGTAATTAGGATTGCCGCATAGTGCGCTTTGACTGCCACATCATAAAAAGAAAAAAAATCAATATACAATTCAAATTCACAGATATCAACTATTTCGGGGCTTTGTAAGAAATATATGATCTGGAGTGACTGCATAACTAGACAAAAAAGACATAAATTTGCGGTCCGAACCAGCTCGGTTGCAAGGACTCAGCAGTTTTTTCTAATTCTAAGGTGCTGGTGTCTGTATTTCCCCTGAAGAAATAATATCTTTTTATAACTTAGATGTATTTCATGCATGAAATTACAGTGTGCGGAGACTTGAAGACTCAGAAAACAGACCTATAATTCGGAACGTTCCTAATATGTGAGGAGTGAAACCAGATGCTGATAAGCTGGTTAAGAGGTGCATGTCATATGGTGACGCTTTTGTCTAGACCCTTGTGCTTACAAGGATTCTGCTCTCTGTCCCTTTACAAATGATTAAAAAAAAGAGGAGAAAGGAAGGGAGAAAAACTCTTTTTCTTAGGCCGGGTTCACACTGCTGTTAGTAGAAGTGCGCACTGGCCAGCAGGTACTTCTAAGCGCTCCGACCCAACATATATGCCAGGTGCGAGCAAGGCGCCCTACAAACATGACTCAGTTACACCGGTTCTGTCAGGAATAATGGGCCAAAATTTTTACCAACTATTGTGAGAAGCTTGTGGAAGGATATCCAAAATGCTTGACTCAAGTCATAAAGTTTAAGGCCACTTCTGTCAAATACTAATTAAATGTATGTAAACATTTGTAGAAAGTAATAAAAATGCCATAAACAATTCTATCTCTCTCATTATTCTGGCATTTGGCAAATATAAATAATTTTGGTTCCTAATTGACCTAAAATGGGTAAGGTTTATTCTGATTTCATGTCAGATAGTGAGAAAAACATGAATATTTGTCTTTTTATATAGTGTATGTAAACTTCTGCTTTCATCTATCCATCTATCTATCTATCTATCTATCGGGCCAAGGTGATCGAAAAAGGCAAAAAATACGTATCTAGCTGTCCCCTGCTCTCCGGAGCTCCCAACCATTCGCTCCTCTAGACTCCCAGGTTCTTGTCTCGACACGCAGGAGGGGCTCGCGATTAATTGTAAGTAAAGGGAGTGTGAGCCTTTCCTCTGTGTCGGGACGAGGTGCGGATTGCTCCAGAGAAGCAGTGGAAGGTGACCGCTAGTCAAGTATTTCTTTTTCTCTTTTGGATCACTGTGGCCGCAATGCAATAAAAAGGTTATAATTTTTTTAATGGACAACGGCTTTAACTTCAAAAAGTAACTGTTCCTTTGCTACCTTATATATGACAGGTGCCATTGTAACGAGATTCCCGTTGTTCACTTCATTGGTCAGTGGTTTTAATGTTATGGCTATTTAATGTATATGAATTTTATTTTCTAACTCCTGTCTTTGTTTTCATAAGGTCACTTTTAATATCTAGATTTTTTTTTCTGATTAAGGGTACTTGAGGAATTAAAAGATATAACTTATCATTGGTAATTGTGCACGAGCGATATGTCTTTTTCCTGCTTAGATCCAGGTAATACCTTATAAGCCATATTATTTGTCAGGAAAAGGAAACTGATACCTATAAATGGGAATGTTTGCATTTCATTACCCACGATCCTTACAAGCAGCCTGCAAATCTCACTTTTTATAATCTACTGCATTAGGAACGTGTAAGATATGAGCGATTTACAAATTTACATTCATTTTAAATGACTTTAAAGGTGCTATGTCTTGTATTGCAACTTGATAGACTGCTGCTTTCTGCATTGAATGAACAATTATTGAAGCATCTGTCCTGAAAACAATTCGTGAGCAGGTGTTTATATAGGTGTGGAGATGGAAATCTTTGAAGCAATTGCATCATATTTTCTCTTCTTAGCAAATTATGTTTTGTCATGTTTCCTTATGGGCATAATATTGTTCAAGTTCAAAGTGTAGCTGTTGAGGGTATAGTGGAGGCTTCTTTTAGGGCTGTGTGGGTGGGGAACGCCAGCTAAGTTGCTCTCTACACTTATACAGTTGATGTTCAGTTTAAAAACGTATTATTTACACACTAAAGCAGGTGTACTTTGCGGCAGAAACCTGATGGACCCATTATAGTCAGTGGAGCCAGTTGGGTGCCCTTGTTATCCATTTTAAAACGGGTCCGGTTCCACCTCTGCAATGGAGGATTTGAACGGAACCTCTGCCACAAATGTGAACAAACAGAGATTCTGAGATAAACACGAGGAGGAAAATCCCTAAAACTTAAAGGGATTTTCTCACCACAAATATAAAAAATGTGGTATGTACTGCAGTGCCTTCCCATCTAACCTAGACATCCAAATATTAAACTTTGTTAACACTTGGATGAATAATAAAGACTGAAGTGCTACCGTGAACCCCAAGGGCGACCATGTATGAATGGGGCTACACCAGAATTCAGGCCTCAAAAAGTTGTAGTAGACCAGTTCTATAGATGTATGAAAAGGTGCACCCCAAACTTTGGTGCGATAAGTACCTCGGTACCACGGCAAAGACACTTTTTAGTGCGCCAAAGTTTCTGGGCGGTCTGTGGGCGTGTCGCACCACATTAGTAGAAGTAGACACATTTATGATTCTTGACGTAAAAACTTTGGTGCAGAACAGTTAGAACAGTCAGACCAGATTAAAGGTGGTGCCTGAGCCAGACTTGTGGTATTGGCACTACACTGCGCCTGTATGTATGACCTGCAGAAGAACAGGTTCATACATTCTGGCGCTGTCTATACTACCATAAAGTGATTTAGAACTGGTCTATCGGCACCAGAATTCATACATTTCGCCCCAAGTTTTTATGAAAATAAAGTTATATTGAAATGTTACTGTATAAAAGATTATGGCACAAATGTTTTATGTGCTAAGAAACCGATGTTAGAGAGTTAAAACATAAAAAACAATCGATATTTAGAAAATAAGATACAAGATGACATTGTATTTCGTTAAGGTGATTAACTGCAGCACCAGCCCTTTAAGTTTACATACTTTTATTTTAAACAGTTATTAAAAGTCGTGTTAAAACATAAAATAACATTCGTATGTATTTTATATATGTTTTTATTCATTTTCTTAAAATATTTTTTTATACAGTGATCAGACATGAACGAATGACACTTGGTTACCAATTTAGTGTTATTAACATAAAGTCCAAGCAAGCAAATAGTTGTAGATTGCGTATTAGATATATAAAATAAAGTTATGGAGGAGATGTTTTTTGTTGAAAATGGCAGTGTGATGGGTTTATACGCACATAGGGCCACATGTATTAAAACTGTCTTGGTCTAAAATTCACTTTGTTTTCCACAGAAACCAATCAGAACACTCCTCTCATTTTTCCACAGCACTATATGAAATGAGAGGGGCGCTCTGATTGGTTTCTGTGGACAACAAAGTGAATTTTAGACCAAGACCGTTTTCATACATGTGGCCCATACTTTGTACCTGCATTTTCTTTGTCATGCAACTGATCTAAAAACATAAGCTTTTTAGCTTTTTTGTGTAAATTCATGCCTTTCATTTCCAGTTGAAAAGGTTGCAGCTATTGAAAGCTGGGTGGACTTTGTGGTACTACCGCAAAGACTTTGTGAATACAGCTCTGCCACAAAACATAAGTAAAATGTTGACTTAATTCCCATAGACATAAATTGGATCTGCTGACAGATGTTATATTTTGGTTTTCGTTAAATAAATATCGCACTTCTAATTTTTTATGTAATTAGTGTTTGTCTCGTAATCTGGAATATGTGATAGTGTAGCACCGATAAGCATAACCTTTCTTCAGGCACAAAAGGGTTGCTCTCACCAAAACAGTCTTTTAAGGTAGCAGCAGGGCTCACCAGCTCCTCTAAGGGTAGGTTCACACGGCATTTTTGGATACGTTTTTGATCCGAAAAACCCATCCAAAAGCCTCCAGCTCCCCTTCAGACCTGTAGCCACACCACTCCCAACTCTCCTGAACTTCCTTACTTAACCCCGTACCACTGCAGCCAGTTTTCACCTTTCAGACAGAGCCCCATTTTTTAAATTGTACGTGTCATTTTATGTGGGAATAACTTTTTGATACTTTTACCTATACATGTGATTCAGAGATTGTTTTCTGGTGATACATTTTGGTCCATACAGTTCTTATTTAAAAACAGTTCCACCATGGTTTTTTGGGTTTAATTTTTGCAGCGTTCGCTGTGTGGTATAAATTACATGATCATTTTATTGTGTGGCCGGTACAATTACAAGGATATAAATTTGATATAGTTTTTATGTTTTATTACTTTTACACAATGGAAATGCGTTTATAAAAAAAAAACAACTTAGCCATAACTTTTTTTTATTTTTCTGTATATGGAGCGGATTAAGGGCTTATATTTTGTGTGATGAGTTGCCATTTTTTTGGGTACTATTATTGGGCTCACATGGCACTTTGATCGCTTTTTATCAAGGTTTTTGGGAAGGGGAATGAATAAAATACAGCAATAATGGTAGTTTTTTAAAAAAAATTTACAGCGGTCACCATGCAGTGTAAATTACATACTAGCTTAACTCAGCAGGTTGATATGATAACAACAATATCCAATTTGTATATTTTTTTTTATATGTTTTACACAATGAAAACACGTTTTTGCATCGCCATAGTCTAAGGGGTATAACTTTTTTATTTTTCTGTGTACAGAGCTGTGTATGGGCTTGTTTTTTGCAGGATGAGTTGATGTTTTTATTGGTATCATTTTTGGAGGACAAGACTTTTTGATTGTTTTTAAATCCATTTTTTGGAAAGAAGAAAATACTGCAATCCTAGTGGTGGTTTTTTTTATTTTTAACAGCACTCAATATGCAGTATATATGACATGTTAGTTTTACTGTGTGAGCTGATATGATTACAGCCATACCCAATATATATATTTTTTTTATGTTGAAGCTTTTTTTTTTTTTTGGATGTAAAACAATACTTATGCATTGCCATCTTCTGATAGCCATAACTTTTATTTTTCTGTGTATGGAGCTGTGTAGTGGCTTGTTTTTTGCGGGATGAGTTGAATTTTTATTGGTATCATTTTTGGAGGACAAGACTTTTTGATTGTTTTTAAATCCAGCAGGGTGAATAAAATACTGCAATCCTAGTAGTGTTTTTTTTTAAATTTTCAACAGCACTCACTTTGCAATATACGTGATATGTTCGTTTTACTCTGTGGGTCGATATAGGTTTTTTTATGTTGAGGCGCTTTAAAAAAGTTTTTTTTATAGTATAAAACAATATTTATGCATCGCTGTCTTCTGATAGCCATAACTTTTTTTTATTTTTTGCATACAGAGCTGTGTAGGTGCTTTCTTTTTGTGGGATGAACTGGTGTTTTCATTGGTACCACTTTGGCGTTTATATGGCTTGTCAGGCTTCTGGGTTGCTAGGAAGAGCATCAGCATCCGCGATCACAATACGGCGATGCCGATGCAGACAGTGGGGACTACATGTACATCCAATGTCGGAAGGAGTTAAATATGGCAAGAAAAACCTGGACTGGATACGTGGGAGAAGTCCTTCCACCCAACTCTGAGACTGCTCCAGCTAAAAGCCGGCCCAGAATAAAACTGCTTGAAAGCAGCCATGCTAATATTTAAATGTGTCAGCAACCTAAGGTCACTGGTCAAATTTATTGGGCTTACTTCACCAAGGCCCTGCATATCTTCTGACCACCGTACCCTGTGTTTTGTCACATAATAAAGCTGGGGTGTGGCTCCAAGCCTGAAGTGTGTCTAGAGGTTTGTGGTGTTCCCCATAGCTGAGACAGAGGAGCTGGTGACCCCTGCTGTAATCCTTAAAGGGGTTGTATCATTACATTAAGTGGTCTTCAGAATAAGGGGACAGTGAAGACAAGCAACTTTGCAATTGGATGTCATTAGCAAAGCTGTCTTGTTTTCACTGTCTCCCTTATCTTCATTTTGTGTACACACTGTTGCCCAGTGGTGGTTGGATTCCACCTCCTTTCATTTCATTGGCTGACGGCTCTACTAATTTACATTCTCTCTGGCCCCCGGTCGTATTCACGGGAGCACGCATTCCTGCCTCTCTCACTCAGAATAAGGGGCCGGCAACATTTCACTCTGCACAGCCAGGAGCTGCACGGTAACCCTGCAGCTGCTTCTACAATCAGAAAAGAGCAGAATTGTGCCTCGGTGCCTAATGCTGCTGCATGTAAACATAGAAGGGAGACAGATCTGTGCTGCTCTGGATGAGTTCATAGAAGACTGGATTCAACTGTAACAAACCCCCATCTGTGAGAGGAGAAGAGATCAGTGCTCTGAGTCCATAGAAGACTGTCTAGACGGAATGCAGGGCTGTGGTATGTAAACAAACAGCTCTTACAAAATAAGACTGCATAGGGAGAGGAACAACACAGTGACATGTGGACTCAGACAGAGGGGGGGGGGGGATGTGCTATCCCCTCCCACTGATCTCAAACAAACACACTGACTCAGCATCGAGCACAAATAGTGAAGGGGGAGATAATGTCATCCCCCTTCAGTTAAGAAACACCCAGCTGGGAGGGGAAGAAACGCCCCTGGATTTTAGGAACTGAGAAAATGAAGCTACAAGAAAACAGGCGAACTGATGAAGTGATACATCCCCATTAAAGGGGTTGTCTCGCTACAATGATTGGGTTTTAATTTAAAGATCTTTAAAAAACAAGCAGCTTTGCAATATATGTTCTTACAAATGTCCTACTGATTTTGAGCTAGCCCGTTTGTAATTAACTACATCAGCTCTCAAATCTCTATAGTAGCCGACCTGTTGATCCTTACTTACTGGCTGTCAGGTCTGAATGACTCATCACCTTTGGGAAAACAGGTCGGGGCAGAGAGCCCCTCCCGCACAGAATTTCTTCTGTAGTAGAGGGAGGAGGAGGGAGGACTCTGGGCGTCTGTGTCCGAGCTGCCCGGATTAAAACCCCGTGTGTCCCCGCTTCCTCCTGCTCTCTACACAGATAGATGTGACAGCAGTGACCCTGTCTGGTTACTATAATCATGATATGTCTTTGGGAAATGTGACTATACTAATATTATACAGATCAGGCTGTGAATACTTTATGTTCTCCAGTATTAGGGACACATCCTGAGTAAAAGTAACACTGCCCCTTTTGTTGCTGGAGATGTGGAGACTTGTAAGCTAAGCAGGGGATATAGGAACACATGCATCCCTCTGCTCTATTAGCCACAGCTTCAAAATTTCCCCTTACACTCATAGATCAGCCCCCTCCTGTAACCCGACCCAGGCAGGCACACACAGGGTGAACTCTGAGAGCAAACCCTCCCCCCCCTGTATGAAGTTACGTACTCCTGTCGCTGATGGAGGGGGAGAGGAGCAGAACCCCGACAGGACCAAGAAGCACGCCCTCAGTCAACTAACAGGGAACTAGACAGCTGAAAGCTCGTAATGAGACAACTCCTTTAAGACTGTGTGGCAAGAGCAACCTGTTTTCTGTTAACCCTTTTTGCCTAAAGAAAGGTCATCCTTGTTATGTCAGAACCTTGCAATCCGCTGAAGGAAAGCTGTTGGTTTTCATTTGGACTTTACCTACATAAAACCTGCCTTACTGGACATTTCTGCGTCGGTGACATCTGTGACAGAGCATGAGCCCCACAACATATACTGTATACTTCTATATACATAGCTACCTGTGGTAAAGGTTCAGATTGGTTTAGTTACTGCATTCTTATGATGTTACATAGAAGGGGGAGTTAAATTAGGAGCCTGTCTTGATCTATGGGGATGTATCTTTTTCCACACAGTGATTAGAGAGCAGTCCGGATGTAATACTTGGCAGATAACTATAGCGCTGTCTTTCCAATATTAAAGTCCACTCAATTTTGTACAGGTTTTTTTTTTCCAAATGCAGCATTTTTTTTCCTTCTCTTTAGGCCTCCAAATAAATATGCGCATTGTTTAAAGCAGCAGCGGACTGCATTTATTCTTTTTCATGGAAATTAAAAGGTTTCTGAGGGTTAGTAAACATGTAATTAGTAGAGACTTTTATCTTGCTCCCTGTGCTCAGCCGCGTAGCTTAAGAACGGCAACAAGTTGCCTGTACGTGGTACATGGCGTCAAGTATTACAGGCGTAATTGCATCGGGTCATACAGGGAAAAAGATTGATATGCTAGTCACTTAAAACTGTTTGGGCTCTGAAAGTTCTTTGTGATCAGGTTCCTTTCTGAGATTAATATTTTAATGAATACTGCTGTTTACATAGATTGTAGTGGAAACGAAGCTGAATTATTCTTGGTTTGTATAATGTATATAGATATCTATTTTAGCGTTCTGTTTTGTATTCAGGACTTGGTTCTCTTAGGCTATGTTCACACGGCTTATTTTGGGACTAATTTCAGCCGTATTGAGCGCCGTATTTGCACTCCAATACGGCTGAAATCAGTCCCAGGCATTACGGTAATCCACAGTTCTCATAGAGAACTATGGATTCCATCTCTTTTCCCCGCTCGGCGAATCCGCCAGGCGGGAAGAAAGTGACATGCGCATTATTTACGGCGTGTACGCGCCGTGAATAATGCATGTCTATGGGGCCGGCGAGTTAAACCCCCCGGCAGCCGGCGTAATTGTTGGGCGAAATCCGTCCCCGCAATTACGTCGGCAATAAGCCGTGTGAACATTGCCTTAGGCTATGTTTACACGGCTTATTTCGGGGCGAAAATACGCCCCGAATTACGTTCCAAATACATGTCACAAAGTGTGGCACGTATTTCGCGTCGTAAATACATTCCCCATTCTTTACTATGGGGATTTACGTCGTGAAATACGCCTCAATAAGTGACAGGGGACTAAATTTTACAATCGTAATTACATGGCGAAAATACGTCGTGGAAATACGCCTTGTGTGAACGAAGAGGCGTATTTTACATTGGAATCAATGCTAATCTAATTGTTCATTATTTGAAACGTATTTCGGGACGTATTTGCGGACGTAATTACGTCCGCAAATACGAACCGAAATAAGCCGTGTGAACATAGCCTTATGTGTACCGTCTTGCAAACCTATTTTGATTTTTTTTTTTTTCTTATGAACGGTATAATATGTTAGCATGGGGCGGGTCTAGCAACATATGTGTAGAAAAACTCCAAAACCTTGAACCTTCGGCACCACAAACATAATAATATAATATATATCTTTTAATCCATATTTATAATAAAGTTAGGGCTAATCTTGAATCGCTCAAAGTAAGCCATGATTTTCTCTACATGGTTTCCCCTGAATAAATACTTCCTGTATTGGACATTACAGGATTCATCAGAGAGAGCATGTGTTTGGATGACGAGGCAGGTGTGTCAAAAAAAAAAAAAAAATTATATATATATATATTTATTACATTATTTACAAACATGTGAGGGGTGTACTCACCTTCGTGAAATACTCTGGGTTGGTATATAGGGTTCCCCCAGTACGTAGGTAGGTACATAGGTTGGTATCTCAAAGTGAGTGCATGTGTATATATTATAATATATATATATATATATATATATATATATTTCCACTTTGTGTGAAGATTCAAAATAAAGGCTTATTCTGGTTTTAGCTAATGAATTCAATTTTTTCAGTTCCTCTCATCTTTGTAAGATCTCAGCTTGCAATAGTTTAATAGGAACGTTCATTGTCTACTTTAAGGATACACTGTGTTACTATGATGCTGGCAAGACAATGCTACTGTGGATTTTAAATTGATTTTTAAATGTCCACACAGATTTGCTGGTAAACATCAGTTTTACTTGCAAAATCTGCTCACCCTTTGACACTGTGTTTCTGCTGTGCGGTTTTGCTGGTGCTTATTTGCAAGTTTGTGTGGCCATTTAACAGTCAATGTACCCTCACAGTAAAAATATCTGTCTAGGGTAATGTGATAGAGAATCATGGGACATAGCTTGCTACAGGAAACAGCTTTGATACTCATGCGGTATCTGTAACCAGTCCTACACCTGTGTCTACCACATGACCATAAAGGTTCCTACAGAAATTGAAGATCTCCTTTTCATTATAAAAAATAACATTAATTTGCTAGACCAGAATGCCACTATAGATGGCTGCAGAGAGTGAGTGGACTTTTCTGTATTGACGTTTTGACAGTCTATATTTTCCCTTTTATATTGGATTTCAGAACATTACCGTATAATGAAGTAAAAGTTTACTGTATGTGACGCATTTTCAGAAACTGTGGTATTTTGCAGCACACAAATTGTGCACAAAGCCATTCTGATCCAATCTAACTTCTCTAGAAATTAAGTTTTAAATCTTGTGCAAATTATTGTCTCTCTTTTTAATAGTGGGAAATGTGCAGATTATCTTGGAGAATTTTTTTTATCTTGATTTCCTTTGAGAAGGAAATCTGTGTACAGAATGATGGATTGGTTTTAGGTGTTCTAAATTTATCTTTCCTGTTCCCTTCACATGTGCAAATTCTACTAAAAAACACACACAGTGTAATAGTCTGAAGTTTCGACTCTTCATTTTTTCAGTGGTCTACATTGGTTACTGCTCTTATGGGCAGACATAGACTATGTATGTATTCTCTAAACTTGACAAGCAGCATTGTACTGTATAGAATAAGGGTAAGCACACTTACAAAGGGGAAGATTTATTAAGAATCTCTTAAATTTTGGCAGCATAAAATTAGAGAAGACAGACAGAAGCTATGTCAAATGTATCACAGTGGTGCCCATTGGGTGACGGATCACAGAGTCTTGCTAGATGTTACACCCTCTTTCTCTTCTTTATGCTACTACTTGGTTAGCTTACTTCACAATTTGTGGCAAAAATCCAGCGGATACTTTTAATAAATCTAATGTATTTTGGGACGGCTAGCCACACTAACTTCTTTAGACAGTTTTTAGATCTGTCTAGTGAGGTACAGAAAATGCCTAAAATGATGGTGTGTTCACATGGTATTTTACCATCTGTAAGTGGTATTCATTGGGATCCCACGAAAAAGGTACCATGATGGACACCATGATAGAGCTGTGGTTGGCCCATAGAGCAAATGTGATATCTTTTGGACATTTGCTCTACTCATTGAGGGTAAACGTGGTCTGGTCTACAAGTGTAGACTAGCGGGAGCATAAAGTGTATATAACCAGGAAATATAACAAACACAGTCCAAAAGTTACTTTGTTTGCTCTGTTCTACTATATGGGTTGCAATATCTTTTGGGGTACTTTTTTTGGTCTAGTGATGGATACCACCAACAGACAGCAAAAAGCTTTGGGAGTGGCTGTTTTCACAGAAGCTGCTTTTCTCCCCATGTTTCAGGCTCTTCCTGCACAGGCTGGGGGCAGCTCTACAGCATTAACTGACATTTCAGCTCTGCTAGCTCATTTTCTTTACTGTTCCCCTTAGTGGGACCTTGGTAATGGAGAGGTTGTGAAATACAGTGACACAGTCCAAACATGATGTCTGGCTATACATGTTTTAGCTGTATTTATGAGTATGAGTGCAAGCCTCTAGTTAGAAAGACTGTACTTGCTGCAAAGACACACTGTTAGCAGTTGAGTAACTCTGTTATCTTTGATGTAAATACACAGCTATGCACTCTACAGACTTGACAGGATGGCACAAGGCTTCTTGCTGGTTAGTAACTCTAAGGGCTATGTTCACACAGCTGAAATTGGGACGTATTTCGCGCCATACTGCGCTCAATACGGGGCAAAATACCTCCCAGTCATTACGGTAATCCACAGTTTTCATAGAGAACTATGGATTGTGCCTCCTCTCCCCGCTCGCACAATTCGGGGAGAGAAGTGACATGTCAATTACCAGTGCCGAAATTGCGCTGCTAGTAATGAATGTCTATGGGACCGGCGGGCTGCCGCCCCGCGGGAATCGGCTCGAGCTCCTGAAGTCCCGGCGTAATTGCGGGCCGTAATTACGCCCTGCAATTATGCTGTGTGACCTAAGCCAAAGGGTTAAATAATTTCTCAGTGGGGAAGATAAGATCAAAAACTGAGAAGCAAGCTCTATCTTGCTGATAAGACACAGCATTGAGTGAGTCACCAGGCCGGTCTACCCAGGAGCAGAGAAAGGTGGTAAATAACTAGGGATGCTTAAGTATACAAGTAGGAGATAAGAACTGCTCTAACTTGAAATGAAGCAAAATCACAACAACAATGTATTTGGTAGTAATCTTTATATACCTGTGCCTACAAGTTTAAAGCTTATCAATGAGTAGGGAATACCCCTTTAATCTGACACCCAGGATACATGCCAGTTTTATTTGGCACACTTTTTCCCATTTTGGTTGGTCAAGGTGCCCCATTTTTTTTTTCTTTTTTATTTGATGATATCTTACATTTGTATTTTGTCACTTGTGAGTAAGTTTGAGCTGTGGTATGTATTTGACTGCACTATGCTGCCGGCCCTGTACCCTTTATGCAGCTTATTTTTAGGGTGCTTTCACACAGCACAGTTTTGGTTTAGTTTTACCTGAGCTCCAATTAAACTGCCTTTATTAGCAGCAAGCTTCTTTCACTTATCTAAACGGTTTGGAAAGTGAGTAATTGATTAGTGTGTTTGTAATCTACAAGACTTCAAACACAGTAATTGATTACTTACTTGAAACACCTTTCTGAACAATTCAGGCTATATCTACACAGCACAGAAAAACGTCAGTTTTTCCAGCATTTTTCGTTTTCTAAAAACGCTGAAAAAATCTGAAAACAGCCCCTTAGACTTCTATAGTAAAATGGCCTGCTGTCTCCACAGAACGTCTTTTTTCTGCTCGTTTTTGCTGATGGTTGTTCTTTGAAACGTTGCAAAAAACGACTGAGAAGGGCAGAAAATGAACTATTGGAGTCTATGGCTGTGTCTCCACTGCACAGAAAAACATCCGTTTTTTCAGCGTTTTTCAGTTTTTATACAATGTTGTGCATGTCTGCAAAAAAAAAAACCGTTCCAAAAACGGCTCCAAAAGACACGCAAAAAACGGCCTTTTTTTCAGCTGCTTTTGACAGGCAGTGGACAAAAAACTCAAGTTTTATGAATGTTTTTAGTATTTGGTTTTCTGGCGTTTTTTTGTCCACTGCAGTGTAGACATAGCCTTAGACGACTGAAAGAAGCTTGCTGGTAATAAAGGCAGTTTAATTGGAGCGCAGTTAAAACTGCACCAACACTGCGTGGTGTGCGTTTTTGGTACGTTTTTAATGCATTTTTTGTGCAGGAAGGGACAGCACTTAATGCTGTACATTGCTGCACAAAAAACGCACTGTGTGCAGCTGCTCTCTCCTCCTCATTATCTTCTATTAACTATTTTAGACCAGATAGGCTACTAAGGAGGTCTCTTGACATTCACCTAAAGCCTACAGCTAGGGAAAGAGGAACTACATGCTCAGAGGGTGAGAAAGATGCCACTTTACCCTTATGTTGAAAAAGTTATTGTATAATATATAATATAATATATAATGGATTCACTTAAATGTTTGTAGTTATGCATTGGAAGCCCAGTGATATCTACAGCACTGCTACGGCACCTAGTATCTGTGTGGGATGATGGCTTAAAGGGGTTTTGCCATGAAGTGCGTTCCTTACCTCTTATCTGCTCAGGAGAGAATATAAACAAAGCATGCTGAGTCATGAACGGCTGCAAGGAGGAGATGGAGGGGGGATGAGCAGAGAGCGAGGAAGCAGGGAGCGTCTCTAAAGTTTACTCAAATAATAACATTACAATTAGTGGATTCTCTATACAGCAGACAGCCTCATAAACTGCACTTTCTCCCCAGCCCCTTGAAAGCTCCTTCAGGTTCCCTGTCATCCGATAAGAAGGGCAAACACGCAAGCTCGGCCAGATCAGCTCCTGTCAGTGTCCTGGTCGTGTCTAATGTAAACTTTCAGGAAACTAAGGGGGGCTGAGCAATGCTGTAGCTCTCATAGGCTTCACTTTTTGTAATCACGTATATTTAGAAAAGTGATTAATTACCCATTTTGGAAGATCCCACGTCAACATTACATCGTGGCAAAACCCCTTTAAATACTGTAGACCACAGGACCTTGTGTAACACCTCTAATTGCACTAGTTACCTGGCTTAACAATCTGTAGAAAAGTTAGCCATTGATCCCAGTAATTGGCTGCTGAGCCTGTCTGACTGACAACTGATGAGATGAAGGAATCTTCTTTCCAGACATCAGATTTTTTTTTTATTTTTTATATTATTGCAGAGCAAAATTCCCAATAGTCTGTACAGTTTTCTGCTGTCTTTTTTCTCATTATCTTGTAAATATAAAATTGCAATTTCTCCAAGTTCCTCCTAGCAAGGTTCTTCATAGGTTTTATTATTGCCAATTATAAAATGTGTTTAAAAAACATTAAGATTTACCAACGACTTAATACAATATGTCATTTTCCCATTTAGACAGATCAGTTGTGAAGACTGCACAACAGTTGGCGCCTGAAGTCAACACTCCCATGTTTAGCAGTAAGTATGATTATCTTCCATATGTCGAGAAAACCTCAGGGGAAACCAAGCTGTAGTTATAGTAATGGCCATGAAAGGGTTACACTAATTGTATGAAGGAAGATGCTGAGTAATTGGATTGCCAACTTTTTTCTATGTGGTAAAGAATGAGGCACCTGACGCACCTCTCTATTAAGAACAAAGGCCTTGATACAAAGCAGTATTTATAAAAAAAAAAAAATATAAATATATATATATATATATCTCTCAATGGGAAGAGGCTTTTTTGGGCTGGTCACTTGATTACCTTTTAACCCCTTATGGACCATAATAAGTCTTTTGCCAGCAGGGGAGAAATAAACTGGTACAGGGTCAGGCGCTTGGTTAATGACAGCCAGGATGCTGTTATAATGACTAGGATTGGGGAAACCTCAAATTTGAGCTGTTTAACCTCTTAGGTGCCATGGTCAATATTGGCAGTGGCATCTAATTGGTTTCAAAGTGAGGGGCTCCTTTTGTCATCTACATGTGCTGCAGTGTGTTGGCAGGGAGCCGGTGCTTACATGGTAGCTGGGGGGCCAGTGAAGGCATTCAAGTCTGCTTTCTGTGTATGCTTTATAATCCCTGTCAGAGTACTAGTTCCCTAATAAGGAAATACCGCATTCTACAGTGACAGGTATAATATAACTCATATAACATTATTTAAAAGTTGTATAATATGATAGCAAAAAATCAAGTAAAATACAAAAAAGACCCATCACATTTTAACCCGTCTATGGAAAAAACGCAAACTATTAAACTATCTCACATGGTTAACAGTGTGAAACAATTAATTAAAAAAACACTGCTAAAATATTTGTTTTCTGCTCATCTTCTTCCAAGAAATAGAAAGTGATCAAAAAGTCTCAATATTTTTACTTTATGATGGATAAATAACATTAATTTACAATGACCAAAAATAATCCATGGCAGAATTACTGTTCTTTTTTTTCCATTTCTACCAGAAAGACTTAGGGCTTGTTCACACGGCGTTTTTGGATCCGTGTTGGATCTGAAAATCGAATCTAAAAACGATGCAGCAATCGGATCCAGACAGATCCAACACGTATCCAACAAGCAGCTGTGTGTCTGGATGCAGCAGGATCGCACCCTATAGTTTATTATGGGGCTACTGCTGCGTCTTTCGGACCAAGAATTGACATGTCAATTCTTGGGACGGATCCAAAAGACGCAATGAGATACGCATTGGCGATAACTCGTGTGAACGCTGATGCGTATCATATTAAAAGCAATGTAAATTATATTGCACGTTTTTAGATACGTGTTTGGGTCCGTTTGGTGTCCTACAGACAGATCCAAACACGTATCGAAAAGCATATGTAAACACGGAGTAAACACGCCATCTATACATACCCTTAGTAAACGTTAATTGATAAGTTATATCTACCCCATATGGTGCCAGTAAAAAGTTAAAGTTGTAATGCGATGATGAACAACATAAGTAATTGGTGGTCCTTGGGGGGGTTAAATTAATTTGGAATGGAGAAAGGCGTCTTAGCTTAGCTGCTGATGCTTGAGTGCATATTGTAATGTATAATCTATGTGTGTATTTATATTTCTTATTTTGCACATTTTTTTTTTATAAACCTTACCTACACAAATCAAGCAGGCAGCATCATCTGCAGCCTGTATACAGTATAATGCTTTACCTTGACTGAACAGTACAAAGTGTTCACGCTGAATTGCAGTCCCTGGAGACTGAAACACGTCTGCGTTTGTGGTCAGACGGTGGGGCTATTTTCCCAATAGACGTCCAATTATATGTAAAATTATTTCCCTAATCTTGAGGGGATCATGCAAGAACTGACCGAGCGGCCCGCTGCTGTTTAATATTACATGGCTGGGAAAATTTGCTTTAGAGTCTGCCTTGATGCTATAGGCAGCATGGCGGACAGAACACTGTGGTCTCAATGCTACTTTTGTAGGCTAGGGAAGTGTGTGTGTCTGTAGTAGTTTGTGTATAACATTCATGCACATGAATGTCTAGTCACATTATTATGACCACCAGCTAATATCCAGAGTAACTGCAGTGTGCAGCACAGACAGTAGCTGGACAGGCTGGGGGTGACTCAATAAGGTCTTGGTAGATTGTCACAGGTATTTGGAGAAATGCTGCATCCGAAAGCTGCTGAGGGTGGATGGAGGAGGATCTTTAGAGTGAATTCGATAATTGAGGCGGTCCCATTAATGCTCAATTGGGTTCAAGTCTTGTTAATTAGGGGGCCAAGGTACTACCCGAAAGTCTTGGTCTTGCTCTTGCAACCAATGTGGGCCCATTCTAGCTGTGTGACCTATCGCATTGTATTGTTGGAAGGTTCCATCCATCCCAGAGAAGACAGTCAGCATATATGGGTGTACGTGATCTGCAGGAATGGATTCATACCCAGATCGGTTGAGAGTTCCTTCCACATGGATGAGAGACCCAGAAAAGTCAGCTACCACCAGCTTGTGTTCTTCCAGCAGGACCGATCTATTTTTTCGGTACAGTTGTTCAATAGTAAGGCTTTGTCTACACAGCACAGGTTTTCCATTGGATTTTCGACGGTTTTAGTATTTAGAAACTGCTGAAAATCCAACAGAAAAAAGTTCACATAGACTTCAATACAAAAAAGACTCGTAGTCTACACTGGTCATTTTTTTCCGGTCGTTTTTGGGCGCCGGCGGAGTCCAGCAGAAAATTTACTATTGAAGTCTATGTAAACCGCTGTTCTGCTGAAAAACTGCCCAAGCCTTTAAACAAAGCATATAGTTCCCACCTATTTAAAAACCAGTGAAAAGTGCCCGAAAAAACGCCTAAAACAATCACACCAAAAACCTTAACTAAAAACCACCCAAAAAGCTGGTCGGAAACCCATCTAATTTGGACAAACAAGTGACAAAATAGTCGTGTTCAAAGTGGTTTTTAGGATTTGCTTTCTGAGTTTTTCGTCCTATGCAGTGTAGACCTAGCCTAAAACTGTAATACCCTGTTTCCCCGAAAATAAGATGTAGTATATATTTTTTATGCAATTCAGAGTTTGGCTGCTTAGGCTGATGTTTGTGATGAAATCACTACACTATTTTAATACATGTTGATTTTTTGTTCAACAATAAATGTGAATTTTTGTTCATGGAAAAATAAGATATCCCCTAAAAATAAGTCTTAGCTCGTCTTTAGGAGCAAAAGTTAATATAATAATTAATATATAATTTTCGGGGAAACAGGGTATCAGCCAATTTTCCAGTTCTTTGTACACAGCACACAATAAATGATTTTATACACATGGGGTGACATGTGTGAACGGGGCTGCGCCAGATACCTGGTGTCTTTTCAGCTCGAAATCAGGCACAGGCCTGTTCGCTACATGTTTAAATGGCCGATACGCCATTATTAGGCGCATTACATAGTGCCCACGGCACTTTGTAATGCGCCTGATTTCGGGGGCGTGCGGGAGGCGAGGCGCACTAGAACCATACGAATCTATAGAATTATAGCTTCAGTACGGCAGTTCTATGCGCATTACAGCCGGAACAGGTAGAGCACTTCCAAAGTGGTTTACCTGAGCTAGAAAGGTAGTCCAAGCACTGGAATGCGCCTGATTTATGACCCGCAGAAGAGCGGGTTCATAAATCAGGCGTATTCTAGCCTGTTATTATGCGCATCAAATTTGGCATTGACACGCCAAATTTCATAAACGCCGCCTATGGACTTTTACACATATCCCTGGACATAGCCGTGGCAGCCTGTATGACAGTATCCACATATTACTGCTGTGCTTTCACACAACTAGAAATAAGCGCGCAAGATAAATTCTACTTTCACTTTATTATTAAAGAGGATCGGATATGAACACAGAGCTCATCATATTAGATGCCCTCTATAAAGCCAAGCATGGGGGCTGTAGGAAGGGATTTGTGTCTCTGGAGGCATAATCTCTGCTTCCCATGAGCCGTGCCTAGGTAGTAGATTGTCAATAAACACCTTGAAAGCAGTCTATACCTTGAAGGTATGTTTACATGCAGCAGATATTTCCCGGACTGATCTGTCAAAATCCATGCACATGCTGCAGAAGCAATCCTAGTCAGGCCAATGGGGCCGAAGCAATCCTATTCAGGACAATGGGGCAGAAGCAATCCTAGTCAGGCCAATGGGGCAGAAGCAATCCTATTCAGGCCAATGGGGCAGAAGCAATCCTATTCAGGCCAATGGGGCCGAAGCAATCCTAGTCAGGCCAATGGGGCACGAAGCAATCCTATTTAGGCCAATGGGGCCGAAGCAATCCTATTCAGGCCAATGGGGCAGAAGCAATCCTATACAGGACAATGGGGCGAAGCAATCCTAGTCAGGCCAATGGGGCCGAAGCAATCCTATCAGGCCAATGGGGCAGAAGCAATCCTAGTCAGCAGGCCAATGAGGGCCCGAAGCAATCCTATTCAGGCCAATGGGGCCGTAGCAATCCTCGTCCGGCCCATGGGGCCGAAGCTATCGTAGTCAGGCCAATGGGGCCGAAGCAATCCTATTCAGGCCAATGGGGCCGAAGCAATCCTAGTCAGGCCAATGGGGCAGAAGCAATCCTAGTCAGGCCAATGGGGCAGAAGCAATCCTAGTCAGGCCAATGGGGCAGAAGCAATGCTAGTCAGGCCAATGGGGCAGAAGCAATCCTAGTAAGGCCAATGGGGCAGGTTTTTTATTTGTTAAAATTTCTGTCACCAAAATATCATTGGTGAACATTCACCGACAAAACATAAGCTAAAAGTCACTTACGGATCTAGTGGGAAAACAAGGAAGTTTGGCCTAATACAGTTATGGCTTGTTATATGGAAGTCCCCTTTTGGTTTTGCTTGTGTGACCTTATTAGGATATCTTCCCAATACTCCAACCTAAATCTGATAGCATATCTTTAACCAGTTCCTGACCAGGCACATTTTCCTTTTTCGTCGTACACACCGGTTTGAACGATATCACGCTTTCTTGCGCTCCGTTATTGTACTGAATTTTTTGCCTTTTTTCATCATATGTTTGGTTTGATTTTTATGTCATTTTTTCTTTTTTTATGAATTTGGGAAAATTGTAAAACAAAAAGTTTAACAATTTTTTTAATCGGCAAAAATGGCGCTAAAATAAGTTTTGTAATTGTTACTTTTGCATCACAGATGTTTAATAGTCATAGTGGGTGGGGCTAAATGTTGCGGTTTGGGCTGTTAGCATTTATTATAATATTTTTTTTAGTGTCTGTGTTACTTTGTTTTACATACTGTATCCCCCATAAGGTCAGAAAAAGACCTTTTGGGTCATTTTTATATCCCTTTTTTAAAAATTTTTAATCTGATCAGTGCAGTTTCAAGCACAGTGTCTCTTATTATATAAGGTTCAGTAGTTTCAGAGTATTTCATGCTTGAATCTCGTAGTTTGCAGCCTGTTCTGCCAGAAAAGAGTCTACTTAAAGGGGTTTTGCCACGATCTCATTTCATAGCTCCTGTATCCAGCTCTTCAGCTCTGTGTGTTCAGGAGGGGACGTGTGTGATTTGTTTGAATTGCATATCATGTGACCCAGCAGGATGACATCACCAGGCCTTTCCTCTCTGTAGTCAAAGAAAGGTCTGTTTATGTAAAGCATTGTAAGTAGCTGAGATGTAAAGTTTTTGCCTCCAGGCACAAGGGTCCTAGGTTCAAATCCCTGCAGGAACCAAACCTGTGGATTTTTTTTCTCTTTATCAATGCACAAACCTGAGGTTTCTTTTTTATTTATTTGCACTGTTTGACTAATTACTAAGGAGGACAGAGGACGGGAGTAGAGTGACAGCACCTGGGGTTTAAACACTCAATAGCTTCCTGAGAGGAGAGGTGATGTCTGAGCCATGTCTAACCAGGAGTGAGGAGCTCTCAGCCCTGGTCGTATCCCCTGGATCCCAATTGATCTCTAAAGGAGCAGCTAAAACAAAAACAGTTCAGAATTTTTAATAATGATGAATGGTGAAAATGTTTATTATTTAATTTGCAAGCTTCCCACGTCAATTTTACTTCGTGGCAAAACCCCTTTAAAGCAAGACTATGATAGAAGTGTCTGACATTGGTTGGAAGAGCATGACCAAGACTTAAAGTATAACCCTGGCCCCCTGATTCCACAGGCTTGAACCCAATTGAGCATCTGTGGGACCAGCTCAGTCGTCATGTTCGCTCTATGGATCCTCTGCCACGCACCCTGGGATGCAGTCAGCATGGCTCCTGATACTTGTGACAACCTGCCAGGACCTTATGGAGTCACTCCCAGTCTATCAAGCTGCTGTCCATGCTGAACTCCACGGTTACGCTGGATATCAGCTTATGGTCATAATAATGTGACTTGACTGTATAGAAACCTTCATTATAAGGCTATGTCTCCACGGCATCGCAAAACGATGGTATTTTCGGTGGTTTTAAGGTTCTAAGACGGACGAAAATACAATCGTTCAGGCAGCCCATAGGCAACAATAGAAAAAAATGACCTGTAGTCTACACAGCTCGTTTTTTTTCCTGCTCGTCTTCTGGCTCCAGCGTATTATACAACATTATATAATACGTCGATGTTTTGCGTTTTTTCATCATCTTCCCATCCAATCAACCGTACGGGCTAACGGCAAAAAAACAAGAACCGACTGTGTTTTTTGCGCAAAACGTGACAAAAACGGCATCGGGAAAAAAAATGGTCAACTTCGGTGCAGTGTAGGCCTAGCCTGAGGTGCCAGCCTTCAGCTTGGTACCTCTTGTAATAACAGGCTGGAGATTGGTTGCATTGCCCTTGTCCTGTCTGTGTCGGACTCTTTCTGTGTACACTTGTCTCCATATTTCTACAGAAGCAGAGGTTGATGCCATTTAGCCTCCCACCCCCACCACTGCTGCACCTCTTCCCTGGCCCACACTGGAAAAGCAGAAAGTAGAAGAACAAGGAAAGAGAGGCAGCATTGGCATTGTGGTTGTGATTGGCAGTGCCTGTGAGGGAGAGGTTATTTCATGTGGCTGTCTCTTTTCAGGCAATCTTTTCTTTATGTACACACCATTCATCTGGGTACAGTTCTCTATTCAAAATCCTTTTCTTTTTCATTTCTTTCTTTTCTTTCCCCCTCCTTTCCTTTCATTTCTCTCTTTTGTGTGTTCCCCCCTCCCTCTTGGCTGATGCATTCTCTTTTCTTTTTATGTTCTTCCTGTGTTCAGTTCCTTTTAGTTTCTTGTGCTTGCTCTTTCTCTTTTGCATTGAGTATTTATTATGTGTTTTATGGGGGAAGGGATGAATAGCAGTAGTTGCTTTGCAGTGAAACATCAAGAGATATCTTTATGTTTGCTGGGTCTAGAGCATTTTCTAGCTACCGTATACTTAATCTATAGGCTTGTGTCTCTAGTCTTAACTAAGACCTGCAAAGTAGGGTGGCTGTGAAAATTCTGTAACACAATGAAGGACAAGTTTGATGAATGCTATTTGTACCAACCTTACGCAGCTGGACACACTAGTGTGGTGGTGGTGTTGGTCAACAGGGGGCATGCTGTCACATTGTCATCATACCCTGTTTCCCTGAAAATAAGACAGCGTCTTATATTAATTTTTGCTCCTAAAGATGTGTTACGTCTTATTTTCAGGGGGTGTCTTATTTTTCCATGAATAAATTATAGCATGCTATACTAGTGTGTGTATACATATATATATATATATATATATATATATATATATATATATATATATATATATATTATATATAATTAAAGTTTAGAGTCACAAACCCTAGGAGATATGTATGTCAAGGACATTTTATGGCAGCTGCAGTGACTTATCTCAATGGATGGCACATGTGACATGCAGGGACCTGTGGGACTAGAGGTCCCAGCATGCCCCATCAGCCATCCTGTGAGATGTGCCTGTGTCATTGCTCTGTTCTCCCCCTCTTCCCTCTGTTATTTACATGTACTTTGTCTACTCTCCTTTGGATGTTCGGGATCTGTGGTGACATCACGGTCACATGACCTCCTTTCACAGGTCCTTCAACCCTCTAATGATTTCCGCTATGTCTTATTTTCGGGGGTGCCTTGTATTAGGGAATACAACAAAATCTCTGCTATGTCTTACTTTCGGGGGTGTCTTATTTTCGGGGGAAACACGGTACTGTTAGGAGATTCCACCCCACAGTCATATGCGAGTGATTTGCTGCTCACGGGCACCTGCCTATCCAGCTTTGACAGAATTATTAGCAGAAGTTACCGTGTCCTTGTAAAATGTACACATGAAATACAAACAACATTTTTAAGTTTGTCATTGGTTTATCATTTAGGAACGTACATGGAAAGATGTAAGGATAGGCCTACACCGCATATGTTAAACTGCCCTCCAAAATCCGACAGCATTTTAACATCGCTGGGCTGCGGTTTTTGGCGCAGGTTTACGCTAAAATCCGCGGCCGGACAGACTGACTTTAATAGAAAATCCGTTCGGTAGTCTACACTGAACGGAGTTTCAGCTGCCCGCGTTCCAGAAAACGGTTTTCGGGCAGAAGATGTGCAGTTCAATGGTTATGGGGGACGGGCGAATCCACATATACCGCGGACAGAACTGTCCTCCAAAACCATCCAAAAGACAACAAAATACCGGCTGGATTCTAAAACAGAATTGGACTGGTATTTTGTCACTGCCGTGTGGACGCACCCTTATATCCTGCAGTTAAACACCTCCATCACCAATGTCCTCTAACACACTCAATTAGGAATAGCAGAACTGATATGCCAATCACTGCTGTAGAACTGACCATAGAATGAACAGGAAGTGAGAGCCTGAAGCTGGCTGTGAAGAGCAGCCAGATGGGAAAACATCCAAGATGTGAAAGAGCCAGATAGAAAAACCCTTTAACTCTTCACTTTATAGGAAGAGACCTGTCCGTTAAGCTGTGGGGCGATGAGGCTTGCCAAAGTCAGGGAGAAGGCGCACATCCTCCCTCCGGTGGCTTCTTGTTGTACCTGGCTCAGCTTTGCTGGATGTTTTACTTTGAAACGCTGTAGCACTTCAGGATAAAATTCACATTGCTGGCAGATGCGGGAAGCCTACAGCTATTAGCCCACAAGTAATTATAGGTAACTAACAAAGATAGAAAAGAAGCAGCTACATCCACCACCAATGATTTAATAAAGGTTTTTGATATTATTTGGTGGTGGATGAAGCTCCTTTTTTTCTATCATTGTTAGTTATATGATTTGGGAGTATTCCATTGTTACGTTTTGGTTGTGATTTTGTTGGGGCATTTTTTGTTAATAAAAAATGATAGGTGTAGTGTAGTTTGACACTGTTAACACTGATTTGACCATGCCGGAATATACAGAAACAGGTACAAGTATTAATGGATTGATATGGCCAAGTTGTTGATTTATCAATCAGTTTCAAGAGGGAATAACAGAGGAACAGCACTGTGCAGAGATGTAACGGATAAAGAAAATAATTGTAATTCAATTGGGAGCACGAGTATGTCAGGAGCGCGGTCAGCTACTTTGTTATGTTGCATTGTTAATGTTTATTGTTCAGCCTATGGTAACTCTAGGCGTGGGACATACGGTAGGTGGCACTTCCTGAGCCTTTTAGAATATATTTACATTTCAGTGGAGCGAATAATGGTGTAAAAGTCTCCACACACCTACATGGTGCTTCCCCCTAATGAGGAACATTACCCCTTCTGAGCTCCGCCTAGAGCTTTTCACCAAGCCAACCAGAATTCTGCTCTGTACTTATGAAGCAAGCACCCCGAAACAGATGTCTACTGTGTAATATCTGGTTGACTTTAAGGCCTCGTTCACACGGCTTATTCTGCCGCGTATTGGCGCCGTACTGCGCGCCGGATTTGCGCTTCAGTACGGCGCCAATCCGCGGCAGCAATTACGGTAATCCACTGCTCTCATAGAGAACAGTGGATTCCGTCGCTCCTCCCCGCTCGGCGAATCCGCCGCGGGGGGAGAAACTGACATGCACATTATTTACGGCGCGTACGCGCCGTAAACAATGCATTGTCTATGGGGCCGGGAGCGGCGCCCCCGCCGCGCTCCGGCCCTGCCCCCGTCCCGCCCCTTATTCACGGCGGATTTGTGCGCTCAATATGGCGCACAAATCCGTCGGGAATAAGCCGTGTGAACACGGCCTAATACTATTTAGGCTCACACGGCTTATTTCGGGGCGTATTTACGGAACGTATTTACGTCCCGAAATAAGTTTCAAATACGTGTCACAAAGTGTGGCGCGTATTTCGTGTCATAAATACATTCCCCATTCTTTATTATGGGGATTTACGTTGCAAAATACGCCTCAATAAGTGACAGGGGACTTAATTTTACGATCGTATTTACGGACGTATTTACGCCCGCAAATACTTCGCGAAAATAAGCCTCGTGTGAATGACTAGGCGTATTTTACATTGGAATCAATGCTAATCTAATTGTTCATTATTTGAAACATATTTCGGGACGTATTTGCGGACGTAAATACTTCCATAAATACGTCCGAAATAAGCCGTGTGAACATAGCCTTACATTACAAGGCTTAATGAGTATGAAATGAAAAACGCTACATCCAATAGGCGGTGCTACAAGAGTCCTAACGCCTTTCTCATGAGTCTTTAAGAATACATTCACTTTTCAGAGTAGCCACTAATGCTGTATAAGTCTCTACACACCTACATGGCGCCTCTCCCTAATAAGGAACATTGCCCCTTTCAAGACATCTTTAGGGTCCGTTTACACGGCAAAGACCAAATTTGTCCCCCAATTTATTTAGTCTTTTTTTTTCATGCTGGGGGGCGGCTTTTGTCCACGGTTTGTAGATTCAAGCCGTCCACCTTCACACCCAAATGTTCTACCCGAAAACCGAGCGCAAGACTGAACATGGTCTAAGTTTTTCAGACCACTGGCGGTGTCAGAAACCATCCGGCGGAAAGTACATGCAGTGGGGACTGCTGCTTGGATTTTCTATTAAAGTCTATGGGAGAGCGTTGCTTGTTGGTTTTCAGTTTGCGGTTTTACAACAACCGACCAATAACCCTTGCTGTGGGGCAGGGGCGTAGCTACAGGGGGTGCAGCGGTAGCAGTCGCTACCGGGCCCAGCAGCCTGAGGGGGCCCAAAAGCCCTCCTGCCACATAAGAAGATACCAGCATTGTAAATGGTGCATGGTAACTGGGGGGCCCCATTTCACTTTTCGCACCAGGGCCCAAGAGCTTGAAGTTACGCCTCTGCCGTGGGGACAAGCCCATAGAGTGACAAATGTAATGTACTATAAGCAGTGGGACCTCGCGTGTCTGATGCTGAGGGCTAGAGTTATGCCTGAACCAGAGTGTCTCTAATTTTGACAAATCCTCATCATTCCTGACAACAGACTGGTAACCAGCCAGTCAGATTGGCAAAACCAGTGGCGATATGTCCCAACACGCCAACGCCAGTATTTTGGTCTATTTTTGTGGCAAAACCACTTTTGATGCCATATTGTTGTTGTAAATGAACTGTTGTACACAAAAACTAGGCACATTATACGCCGGGCACAACACTTTGTAATGCGCCTAAATATGGAGCGCTGTGTGACCCCGTCGCGCTACGCGCCTATTGAGGCGCATTACATATGTTATGCGCCTCCATCGGGAAATGCACCTCAATAAGCGCATTACATATACTACCAGTGATATGCTATGCGCCGCGAGTTGCGCAAAGCGCCTTTTTTGGCACGATGCGCCTTTTTTGGCACATTAAGTTTTCTATGCAAGGTATACCTGACGCCAGTTTTTAGAAAGTATCGGACTTTCATGCGCACTTTACACTAATTTAATGCGCTTAAAACTGGCATGGATACGCCACTTTTCGGACATGTCGCTCAAGTTGTCTTATTCATCATAAGTGGTCAGGATTCTACATCTCATGGGGATCCTGCCCACTTCCAAATAATCAGACACCTCATTTTGCCGATCTGATGTGCTGGCCATATATTTCTTGCTGGAGATGATGACATTCCAGCAAAATTTGTCTTACTTCGGTTCAGGTTGGACCCACATCAGAAGCGCAACAATACAATTGAGAAAATCTTTAGAAATAGCTTTGTGAGGAGCCTTTTGTTCTGATAGATCTTTCAGTCCTATTCCTTTACGTTGTAGACGACGACATCACCAGCAATGTTGATATATTGCGGCGATATTTGAGAGAAAACCACTTGTACCAGTTCTTCCACTGTAAGGACCCATGGGCAGGTTTCAGTAAACACAGAATCTAACAATTGCAGAGGTGCATCTCCTTTAATTAGTTGTTTTTATATCTGCCGTAGGAAATGAGATTATTTTAATGATGAGCTAGCTGGGTGGCTAATTTGATAAAGAAGATATAACCCAGCTTTTAATATCCAGGACCTTAGGCGCTGCATTAACTCTTGACGTCATGTACATTATTTTACATTGTGCCAGCAGTTCTACAGCACTATACAGACATTGCTTACTACAGATGCAAGGACACAAAACTCACCTATATATGACAGTTTATCCATTCTCCTTATAATTTGTTTCCAGTTTGAGATGGACTCTGATGTAGGACGCTATGGAGACATTGTGCTCTGTTCCTAATTTAAATTGGTTGTATCATTTCATTAAATGGTCTTAAAATTTAAGGGGACAGTAAAAAAAACAACAATTTTGGGGAAATTTGGGAATTTAAAATTAGCAAAGCTGTCTTGTTTTCACAGGGGTCGCTTTTTCTTCTTTTTTCTAAAAAAACGTTCCCCCATTTCCCGGGTTTGGGGAATTTCCTCCTTTGCCCTTTTTTTTTGGGCTAAAGGGCTTATTTAATTTACTTTCGGTCTGGCCCCCTTTCGGATTTCACGGGGGGTGAGCTTTCCCCGGGTCTCCCACAGGAATTTCACTCGGGCATGCCGGGAAGAAACAAAATAACACTGAGCTGATTCTCCCGCCCCAGAAAAACACAAAAATTGTCCCGGGGGCCCTTTAAACTCCCCTTGCTTTAAAAAGGGAGTTTGGGGCCCGTTCATAGACTGGTTTCCCAACTGTAACCAAACCCTCCAGCTTTTGAGAGGAGAAGAGATAAATATGAAGATTCTAGTTTAAAATGTGGGGTTTTGGGGGTTTTTAAAAACACCCCTCTTACAAAAAAAGACGGGAAAGGGGGGGGGAACCCGGAAAATGGGGAACTCAGACAGGAGGGGGGGGGGGGGGACGGGGCTGGGGGACCCGATAAACAGTGAAGGGGGATGATTTTCATCCCCCTTTTTTTTAAGAAACACCCAGCTGGGGGGGGAAAGAAAGCCCCGGAAAATTTGTAAAATGGAGAAATTGAAATTTATTTTGAAACACACAAACTAAAAAGAAGCGAGGGCACCCCCTTTTAAAGGGTTTTTTAATTAATAATTGGATAAAAAAAGGCCTAAAACAGGCAAATCTAGAAATCATTTTCATTGTGTAAACCTGATTGTTTGACCTTTCGGGGGTTATTAATACACCTTCAGCAGGGGAATTTGGGATTTTCCCTATCCCAGGAAAGGCCCCGATGGTTTTTCCTTTGGCAGGCTGAATACCGAATAAAGTCTTCCTTGGATCTACTGCAGTAAACAAGCAAGCAAGTTCAATGCAGAGATCCCAGTTATTTGGGGTTTTTGGGCCTTTTAGTGTAAAAGGGTTAGAATGGGGGAATCCTGATAAAACGGGGGAGGTTCTGTTTGGGGAAAGACAAAAGGGAAAAATAGGTTTATTTTGTTTTAATGCGGTTCCCCAAAGTCTGTTTTTTTTTTTTTTTTCTTTGATAGTCTCCTTTTTTTTTTATGTGGTTAAAATATTTCAGAAAAATGTATTCAAGATTTAACCACAAACTAAAATGTGAACAGTTTCCGCAAGAAAACTGTACTCCCAATCAAAAAAAAATTGGCATTTGTTTTTTTAAAATATAAAAAAAAAAAATTTTATATCTATAAAATTTCTTTTAGGCGTTAGGGAAAAAATAGGGGTTAGTAAGGGGACTGCCTGCCCCCTCCTTTTTTAACTACTTTTTTATTCCTATGACCAAAAAAAAACCCCCCTTCAAACCCCAAAGGACCTTTAAAAATTTAAACAACTGGATTCATATACTCTTGTGTCAGGTCTGTTCCCTAAAATAGAAGGGCCAACATGATTGTTTTTTTGGGGTGCCTTCCCCAAAAAGCTTTTTATTTGTTGGGTTTAAATTTTTTTAAACAAGAAAAGCTGAAAATTTCGGGGCTTTTTCCTTTTGGTTTTCTTAAAAGGACAAACTAGTCTACAGAAAGGCCAAGGTTAACTGTACCCCTAAAGTGTTTTTCTTTTTCAGTTACTTTTCAGGGTCGGGCTGTCATTTTTTGCAGACCCGGGGGAATAGCATGATAATAAAATAATTTTTTAAATTGGCTTTTTAAAACCATTTTTCCCCCCCAGTAGGGGCCCAATCTCTAAATTTTCATTTTTCCCTTGTTCATCTCTCACGGGGTTCTTTACCCCCTTTCCTTTTTTTAAAACCCCCTTCCCCCCCCCAATAAGACCTTAGGGGAAATGAAACCTGTTTTCCCCCAGTTAGCTGAGAATATCTTTTCCATTTCAGGACATATTTTAGCAGTGGATTAAGTAAATGATCAGTGTTGGAAGGGAGGAGGGTTATTGAATTGGCTCATAAGTGAAGTAGCATTTTCCACTGTTACTGTTCTCTATACTACAAAGTTTCTGTTGATTTTTGTATATTCATTGGGTAAAGGATAGTGCCCAATCAATGTTGAAGTAATTTTTAACTCCCTTAAACGACCCCCACCGTTTTTTGACGGCGGGCTTTTTTCAGGTATTTTCGTCGGGCGCGAACGTCTTTTTGTCTAAAAACACCCGGAGTTTGCGGAAAAACGGCGGGCCCCGCGGGCTGTGCGGGGGTTGGGGCTGAAACAAAACCCACAGCCCCAAACCCCAGAGCCCCCCTGCAAGCATGGGGGGAGCGGGGGGAAACCTCCGAAACCCCAAGGGCTTTAACCCAAAGTTTGGGGGGGGGGGGCTTTTTGCGTTCCCCGGCAGCGAAATTTAAAGGGTTTCCCCTGCTCTCCCGGGGTTTTGATGGAACCCCTGGGGGCCCCCGACAGAGCCCGGGGGAAGGTCTCCACAGCCCAGTCGGGGGCCCTAGAGGGGCCCCCAAAGAGCGTTCTGTGTAACAACCCGGGGGCCCTGGACGCACTTTTGTGCTGCCCAGATTACTGCCTGTGCCCAAAGTGCCCACGATTTAAATGTTTTGATATTTAATTTTTAAATACATTACTAATGTTTAAAAAAAAAAAAAAAAAAAAAAAAATTTAACATTTTCTCCCTCCAGGGGATTTAAAAAAAAAAACAAAGAAAAAAAAAAACAAAAAAAAGTTAAAAAAAAAAAATAAAAATAAAAAAAAAATAATAAAAAAAAAAATAATTTTTAAAAAAAAATTTAATTTTGGGGCTATATTACACACACAAAAAAAAAACTACACATTTTAAAGGTACCCCAAAAGGAAACCGTAAAAACCCTGTAAATTAATTTTAAAAATTTTTAATTAAGTGTGAAAAAGGGATGGGTAAAAAAATTTTTTTAAAAAAACCCAAAAAATGAAAAGAATAAAAAAAAAAAAAAGGTTCCCGGGCAATTTTTTTTAAAAAAGCAAATTTTTCAACTTTTCCCCCTCATAAATTTAAAAACTTGTCTCGAATAAAACAAACCCCTCATACAACTGGCCCTTTTGGGAAAAAAAAAAAAAAAGTTACAACTGTTGAAACGAAAGGGGGAAAAAAAACAAAAAAAATTGTTTTTGGTCTTTAAACTTTTTTTTTCCCAGGTGTTGGGCCCTTAAAGGGGGTTTAAAAAACAAAGTAAAAATTGATTTTGCTTGTTACTTCTTCTTTTCTAATTTATTTTTGCATTTTCTACGTATTTACATTATTATTATTAAATTTTTAAATTTTTTTATTTTAAAGCGCCATTGATTTCCCGGGGCTGTTTCATTCGTTGGGGGGTTTCATACATTACATAAGTCAAACGAGTACAGTGAAAAGGGGATTTAAAGACAATTGGCAAAGACAGAGGGGGGGAGAGGGTACCCCCGCTGGGGTTAAAAATCACAAAAGGGGGGGGGAAAGGGGAAGGGGGTGAGGGGCAGACCCTGTCTGTGGAGGAAGCAGGGAACAAGTTTAGTGAAGGTTATAGGCAAACCTGAAGAAAAAGGAAAGTGGTTTAAAGTTAGGGAAATCCCGATTTTTTGGGGGAGTGAGGGGTTTCCCGAGTGTGGGGGTTTAAGCACGGGGGGAAAATCTTGGGGACTTGTTTGTGAGGAGCTGATAAGGGGGGAGCAGAGGAAAGGTCCTTGAGGAGCGGAGAGGTGCGTGGGGGGGAGGTAAAGTAGAGATTTGGGGAAAAGATGTTTTGGAGGGGGAGGTCATGGAGAGGCCCGTAGGTCAGGGGGAATAGCTTGAAATTAAATTTGTTGGGGAATGGGAAACCCAAATTTAAGGGAAATTGGGGAGAGGGAGTAGCGGGGAGGAGGGTTTGGGTAAGGCGGGCAGGGAGAGAAAAGGAGGATTGGAGGGGGGGCGAGGGGTTTTAGCTGGGAGGCCAAGAGAAGGATGTTGCAAAATAGTTAGGCGGGGATTGGGCAAGGGAATGACCAAACATTTTTGAGTGTCCAAAAAGCCCGGGGGAATGAGCGGATGCCCCGGGGAAGGTTTTTTTAGGTGGGGGCGGCGGCAGAAAGGGGAAGGGGGTTTTTTTTTGGTGGTTTGAAAAAATAAAGCAGAGTCTAGAAATTTCCCCCAAAACAGCGGACTTGTGGGACCGGGGGAAAATGAAAAAGCCGGGTTTACTGTAATAGAGAAAATCAGGGGAGGGGTTTGGTTGGGTGGTGGAAAGATGATGATTTCCCGTTTTTCCCCCACAAATTTTGTTTTAGGGAAAGTGATTGAGAAAAAGGAGGAAATGGGGGAAAAGACAAAATTTAGGGATCCGGAGGGGGTAGAAGGGAAGTTAAATTGGGCCCGAGAGTTTGAAATTTTGGGGTTTATTTAGCATACAGGTGGTAATTTAAAAGGATGTGAGGCTATGGGGGTGTACCGAGGGCCCAAAGGGGGTAGATAGAGGGAAAAGTAGGGGGACCCGGATTTACCCTTTGGGGGAAAACCAACAGAGAGGGGGGGGGAGTGAGGAAAGGGGGAGCAAGAAAGAAGCGCTTTAAATTCCCATCAGGGGAGGGAAGAGGTTTCCAGGAAAAGAGCCCCAAATTCCCTGATGCCGAGGGAGGGGAAAGGGTTTGTAGCAGGGGGAATGGTCGGAAAGTGTCAAAAGGGAGAGGGGCAGGTCTAAGAGGAGGTCACGAGTAGTTGGCCCTTTAGGCTTTAGCATTAAATAATCATTATTTACTTTGGTTAGGGGGGAGTTTCCGGGGAGAGTGGGGGGGTCGAAAAAAAGATTGTAGGGGGTCAGAAGAAAAGTTGGAGGAGGGGGGAGGACCCGTGTTGATAGAGTGTTCTCGAGGAGTTTTTGGGGCAAAAAGGGGGCATTGAGGGGTGGGGCGATAATTGGGCAAAAGAAGAGGGGTCAAGGGGTTTTTTTTTTAGGATTGGAGTGGGGTATTTGCAAAAATTTTAAAAGGGGAGAAGGGAAGATGCCAGAGGTTATTGATTTGGTTTAAGGAAAAATGGTGGGGGGGTGCTGGGAAAAGATAAAGCACTGAGGGCTGGGATGAGGTGGGATGGGAAATGGGTCAAAACTTACAGGTAGTGGGGCTTTTGGGTTTGGACGTAAGGAGGGGAGCTTTTCTTTAATTTACCGTTTGGGGGAAACAAGTTAAAAGGGGGGAAAAGGGAGGTTGCAAGGGTAAGGGAGGGGGGGGTTGGGGGGCTTTCGGGCTGAAGGGTTTTTTCTTAGGGGGTTTGGATTTCGGAGGGTGAATGGCAAAAAATCATCTGTGAAAGGGGGGATGGGGAGGAAAGGGTTGGGGGACGGGGGGAAGAAATTTGAAGGTTTTGAATAATTTTTCTGGGGTTTTTTGGGAAAGGGGGATATGAGGTGGGGAAATAGTTCTGTTTTGGGTGAGGCAGGGGGCGGGCTTTAAAAAGGTTTCAGTGAATGTTGTATAAGGGGAAAAAATCATCAAAAGGGGGGTGGGGTTTTCATTTCTAAATGGGGGGTTGTCCAAAGTTAGAAAAATGTGGCTGCTCTCTTCCAGAAACAATGCCACACCTGTCTACAGGTTATGTTTGGTGCTGCATGTTAGGTTTATTCAGTTAATGGAACTGAGCTGCAATACTCTATACAACCCACAGACACGTGGGGTGCTGTTTTTGGTAGAAAGTAACCATGTTTTTAAATCTTGCATAACCCCATTTAAAGGGATTTTAAAGCACCTAGAAAATTTTTTTAAACTTTTTCCACGACTTTTTGTCTATATGTATTCCTATTTTCTTTTTACCCTTTTTCAAAAATTTTTGCCTTTTCATTTTCTACACTTGGGATATGATTTAGTATTTTAAAAAAAAATTTTATCACAATTTTAAAATAACAAAGGTTTTTTTTTATGTAGTTGACAGAAAATTTTAGGGTTTCTAAAAATAAAGAATTAATTTTAAATTTTGAGTTTACACAAATTTTTTTTTCAGGGGGTATTGTATGCCAAAAACCCGGGTGCATCCAAACCTAATGGGGGTTCAACCCCTTTTTATTTATACTTTTTTTATCTCTGTAGGTTTTTTTCTGGTTTTGACTTAAAAACAGCACAGAAAATTTCGGGGATGAGGGGAACCTAAGGGAAACCCTTCTCACGGGGGACAGGACAAATTTCCGGGCCGGTTTTTGTTCGGGTTTTTTTGTGCCGCGGTGGAGGGGGGGGGGCTTTTCTCCGCGTGAGCGGGGAAAAACCCTCCCCCCTTCCATTGGTTCCAATTCGTCGGAGACGGACGGAAGATATTGCAAGCCAATTTTTGGGGCCAGACTGGGGCGGAAAAACCCCGGGACGGAAAACCCGTGCAGTGGGGACTGCTGCAGGGGTTTTTCCATAGAGCACAATTTGTGCTCATTTTGGCCGGTTTTTCAGGGGGTCAAAAAACCGAAAACCCGGCTGAAAAACCGGCCCAAAAAACCCCTGCCGTGGGGACATGCCTATCAGTAGCACAACCAACAGAGTATTTCTGCCCTTGTAAACTGGTAGGACAGATGGAACTTTTATTCAGGACAGAACTGTCCCCCTTTAAACCCAATGAATAGTTGGTTCCCCCACATACTTTGTGTTTTTTTATATAGCAAAACCCCAAAACAGGGTTATTTTGTGTGCTGTTAGGCCTAAAGCAAAACAGATCATCATTAATAATCAGCCTTACATCCTACAGCAGCAAAACCGATGGGGATTTAGCAAGTAGTAACCCTTGTGGAGGGTCCTGATACCTAATAGACTTTTAAAATGGACCACTCATGTGCTACCCTTCCGACATCTGAGACTTCAATTTCCTACTTCCTACTCTGGGAGATGAATGCCAGTCGAACAGCTTCCGTAATTCATCTAATCAATGTGGGTTTAGAGGCCTTTAAGTCTCTGTTCTTCCCTGCAAATTACACTATAGGATTTTCCTGCCCTTCTAAAGTCCAGATCTTTAAGGTTCTGTGAACATCAAGGAAGTTCAACCTCAGCTTTACTACAGAACACTGGTAGGAAGATGACGTTATGAAATGTAGGGAGTTTTAGCATAAAGCAGAGCACGTATCTTAATAAGAATAATGACCAATGTTGTCTTGAAGGATAAGACTTTATGGTGCAAACTTTTTGAAGGCTTAAATAGAGGTTCACATATTCCATTGAGTACAACCACTAAATCCCACTGGGGAACAAGATTAATGGCAGTGGGTATCATTTAGTGGGGGATTTTTCTTCAGGCTGCTTCACAGAGCCTGCTCTTCACAGCCAGATTTAGGCTCCTACTTCCTGTTCATGCTATGGGCAGTTCTACAGCTTTGCTTTTCCTGGCTGAGCTTATCAGAGGTAAATTGGTGAGGGATGAGTTTTAACAGCAGGGCACAATGCTACAGAGCCGATAAGATACAGCAGAGAGTGATGTCACTATTCTGGCCAGGACTGTTAGAGCAGAGAGAAGTGGCAGATAACTTAGGGCAGCTTGTGTACATAAGCAGGAGATAAGAACTCTAACTCTGAAAGTAAGCAAAATCAGGACAGCAGTGTATTTGGTAAAAATATTTACTTACCTTTGTCTACATGTTTGAAGTCAAACAATGTGGTGAGAATACCCATATAAGAGCTTGTCCCAAAGGCATGGGTTTGTGGCTGTTTTTTCAGTTTTGAAAACCGTCTGAAAAACTGGCCACAAACTTTTCAATGGCCTGCTATGGAAAACCTGTGAAGCGATCCCCACTGCACGGGGTTTGCGCCCGGCAGTCCGAAAAACATGCAACATGTTCATTCTTCCGTCTGGTTTTCGAACGGAATATGAACATGTCTATGGGAAGGGGGAGGGCTTTTCTACGCTAATCGCAGAGAAAAGCCGTCCAACTGCGGCCGTGTGCACGGCCCGAAAACAGTACAAATACCGGTCGGATAACAGACCGGTATTTGTCCTGTGCCGTGTGAACGGCCCCTAAGAATACCTTCACCAAAGGATCATTCAATAGGGACAAGCCCAGACAACTAGGAAGAGCAGTGATCTCCAAACTCATTGTAGAGGGTTCCATCCATTGTGAAGGAAATCCAGGCTCTTAGGAAGTGGAGCTTTGGACCAACCCAAGTTCTTCTCTGCACACCAGGCCATGAATACACATAGTATGCTGGTAATCCAGCTATTTAAAGGGGCAATGCATAGTTAATTTGGTAACTGAGGACAGTTCTATATTGATGAAACTTTCCAACCCTCCCACTAGTTCACAGGGGAAGAAATACTCCATTGATTATACTGCCGTAGGACGTAAGGGTGCTTTCACACAGTGCATTTTTGATGTGTTTTTTGTGCAGGAAGGCACAGCAATTAATGCTGTACATTGCTGCACAGAAATCGCTGCAAAATTCGATTGTGTGAAAGCACCCTAAGGGGCCTAAATTTCCCCGTTAAAAAAATTTCAAAATCTGTTGGATTTTGTGAGGCCCCATCCTACCTATTGTTTTTTAAAAATTTATATAGCAAAAAAAAAAGTCACAATTTTTTGCAAAACCCGCCCCGGGGCCAAAAAAAACTTGACTTTTTTCTTCCAATAATTTTCCAAAGCCAATAATTAGTGTTTACTCAGGGGCCTCGTAGGCTGTTTTTTTTTCGGGGCTGGGGCCCCGAAAAAACCCCCTGGCCCCCCACCCCGGGCTCCGCCTGCACTGGGGCCTGGGCCCACTGGTCTTCAGCTGCAGTGCTCCCCTGGACGCACCACCTGAGGGTTCTTTGGGGGAGAGCGAGCGCTCCCCCCCCCGCGAAAGTGTCGGACCGCAGGTTCCACCCGCGGCTGCCGGGGCCTCACACGTGAGGACCGGCCCCCCCCGTGCCCTCAGTCGGCAAAGGGCCCCGATGACATCACGTCATCGAACCGCCTTTCCTCGGGGGCCCCAGCGCGTCTAGGGCCTCCCCGGGACTGCCAGGAGCGCGGGCTGAAGAGGACGGAGCGCGCTCGCCGGGGGATTAAGGGAGTATTAATGTTTTTATTTTATAGCGTTTACCTCCCCAGTGCCCCTAAAAACTGCCCGGCCCCCCCTAATGCCCGCCTGTCCCCCAACCCCGCCTTGCCCCTTAAGCCTGCCTGTGGCCCCCAATCCCCGCCCTTTTCCCCTATAATGCCTGCCGTTTCCCCATACCCTGTTTGGCCCCCTTATACTGCCTGTGCCCCCATAATCCTGCCTGTGGCCCCCAATACCTGCCGGGGGGGGGGGGGGGGGGGGGGGGGCCCCCATTATGCTCATTTCCCCATATCCCCCCTCAGTGCCCTTTATACCTGCTTTTGGGGCCCCAAAATATTTCCTTTAGTGCCCCCCTTTAAAATGCCTCAATTTCCCCCCTAACCGCCTGTGGCCCCTTTTAATTTGCCTGTGCCCCCTATACTGCCTTTGGGGCCCCATAACCTGCCCGGGCCCCTATATAACTGCCCATGCCCCCATATATGCCTTGGCCCCATATACTGCCTCAATACCCTATATACCTCCCTTGGGCCCCCTATACTGCCTTTCCCCCCTATTTCCCGCCTGGGCCCTCCTAATACCTGCCTTTGCCCCCAAAAACCTCCTGTGCCCCCCATACCCGCCTCATCCCCCCTATCCTGCCGTGGCCTTTCCCTTAAAAATGCCTGGCCCCCTATCCTGCCTGGGCCCCATTACCTGCCTTGGGCCCCCTATAAACTTCTTTTCCCATTTAAAACCTCTGAGGGGAAAAACAAAACTAAAAATTTAAGGGGGTTGCGGAAATTTGGGTTCAAGATATTTTTGGGGCCAAATTCTAGGGACGGTTTTGGCCGGGGCAACAGCATGAAGGGGTGAACCGGGGTTGAAAGAAAAAGGGAAAGTAAAACGTGATCAGAAAAGAAGTTCCGGGGAGCATAAAAGAACAGCAGGTAATTTACTTTATTTCTGCAGACGTCTACATACAATTATCACCACTTATGGCCCCTGTAGGCGTGGTTAGAAAAAAAAAGAGCCTGTTTTACAGCTTTATGGTCAAAGTGGGGTCGGTTTGGTCAGGTTCTGGCAGGATTTTTTGCCCCTTTAAATAGTAATTTTTTGGGTCTTGGTTTTTGTAGGGGGGTTTTTTTTGTCACAAACATTGTCTGGAGATTTTCTCCATGTATCGGGGGATTATTTGGGGACTTTTTTAGGGGTATTGTCATATAAGGGGAGAAGTTCTGGAAAAAAATAAATTTGATTGGTGATTTTTACGTACAGTGACTGTGAGGAGATGGACGGGATTGGGGGATGTGCAGAAAATTAGTGACAGGACAGAAGGTTTTTTCTAAAAAAAAAAAACTTCCCGCAGGAAAAACAAAAAGGGGCCCGAGCCCCGGTGTTTTAGACCCTACAAAACGCCCCGGTTATGCTAAAATTTTTGGTCAGGGTGACTTGGCCCAATCCAAGTCAGGAAGGCAATTGAAAGCCTGCCAGTATGAAAGAAGAAAGTCAGTTTTCCCATCTGACTGGCAGGCGTCCATTAAAATCCTCCTTAGTCTTTAGCTTTTGACACTATCTGGAAAGTCTTCTACCATGCAGTCCTATCTACCAGCATCAGGATAGTGTGAAGGTCAAATGCACTATAATCATAGGTAGTGATGCCCCCAAAACATTTATATGCAGGAAAAAAAAAATCTAAATGTGTGTTTTGCAGCTCTATGACCACAAGCTTGCTTTTATTCCTGCTGTATTTTTCTATTGCATATGATCATTAAACATAACACTCCTTTATAGCTGTGACTCAATGAGGAAATAGATCTGTTACTGCCTCCCTACTTCACGTCTTGTCACATAGATAGATTTAAGATATTGTAGGAACAACCCAATTTAAATTTCAGCTTGATGTCAATCTTGTGCTATGTGATCTCTTCCTTGACGTTTCGGTCAGAAGTAGACCGAAGGGATCACAATGGTCGGTAGGAAGAAAGATAATGTAGAGTAGGGTATGGAAAGTACCATTAGTAGCAGATACATGTACCAGTGTAGGATGAGGTATGGAGATATGGCTATATATGAATGCAACCGGAGGTCTGTGGGCAAAACGAGTGCTGCAGGACGCAGAGGAGAATGAGCTGGCTGCTCTTTTAGACACAGAATAAGATCTGCTTCTGACCGAAACGTCAAGGGAAAGATCACATTACCCTATAAACCATCTTATTTTGTATGAAATGTAAAATACTGTACCGATTCCTGACAAATGCTGTATTGTACATACACATGTAAACATTTTCACGAGAAATACACTTTTTAAAGCATTGAGTGCTGTGGATTTGTAATATTATATGTTTGGGGTTGCAAGTACCCTTTCCACTAGCACCACTCCTTCCTACCGGGTGCTGATCATTCTTTAATATAAGCTTGTGCTAGTCTGAATATTTTAAAGGGGTTGTCTCACTGCATTGATTCATCTTATCTCAGTCCTGTTTTCTTGGTTTCATTTTGAATTCAGGGGCGTGTTTACTGGCTTCTACTAGGCTGCAGTAGAAGCCAGGTCTGTAGCTATAGCAACCAGTGCTGGCAGCCTATCAGGAGAGATCAAACAGATCTGTAGCTATAGCGACCTGAGGAGCTGATGCAGCCCATACAAGAGGAGATATCTAGGAATAGGTAGGAAACTGTTAATGAACATATATTGCAAAGTGACTTGTTTTTGCAAGATCTTTAACATAAAAAGCAATCCTTGTAGTGAGACAACCCCTTTAATGTTCAATAAAACCCCTTTAGAAATGTTTTTTTATTGCTAGGATATGTTATATACTGAATATTGAAATAATATTATGGGTAATCTTGCATCTTCCTTTGTCCGCTGTCGTTATTTTGTCAGTGTATTAAAGTTTTCTTGATTGGTGTGTTTAGAGCCGTGCTGGAAAAACAGAAGGCAGGAAGAGATTAAAGTAAGGAGAGACAAAGACGAAGAGGTTTAAATGTAGGCAGAGATGTGGAGATAGATGAAAAGGTAAAAAAAGAGAAAAAAAAGGGGGGAAAAAAAGGGAAAAAGTGACCACAGAATAAATAGCTTTTGCCGGGAAAAACAGAAAGAATGAAAAAGAAGGACTGAGGGAGGTTGGAAGGGAAGAGTGGCTTTTAATATGCGGGGGGGGGGTTGGGTATAAGAAGGGAAAAAGGGAAATTTGTAAATTTCACAAAAGAATAGTAGAGGGGGCAATCCCCATCTCCTTTCCCAAGAGAAGGAAACAGAACTTATTTTTCATCTATAACTAAATTTTACATCATCATCCGGGTTCATTTGTGCATATGATAGTTTCTAAGTCTGGTGTCTTCTCAGAGCTGAATAAGACAGCCATTCCTCTTCACTTGTCAGGAATAAGACAGGAGGCCTCTATTACATGTCCGTTCTTGAATCTTTAGAAATGAGAACTGGAAATAGCTTTACCTTTTTTTAATTTATAAATGGACATTTAATGCTTATTTTACATTTTCTGAGAACACTCTTCTTAGGAATTTTAAAAGAGGACCTTTAGCCATTCCTGATGAGCAGAGACATAACTAGAATGCATGGGGCCCCAATGCAAAATTAGATTGGCCCCTATCACCAGATGACAGGAATATAAAACCGCTTCATAAGTATCAATTATAAGAGGCTATCATCCATACCCTTAGTATCAGAGAACTTATATATGTTTTTGCCTTGGCCATTCATTTGTATAGGTGTTTTAGAGAGAAAACAGTGTTGCAGAACCTGATTAAAACCTCGTCTGAAAAGGCACTTTTCAATGGGTTTTTGACACGGGTTTTTGGATCCCGAAAATTCAGGTCCCCATCACCATGTGAACATACCTAAAGGCTATGTCTACCAGCCTGTTTTTAGTTGGTTTTTTTCATTTTTTGAATATCCGAAAATCCTCCCTACCCAGCGCGGGGTTACCCGCAAAAAAAATCCTTGCTGTGGTCTGTACGGCACAGAATTTTTTATTGGGGGGTTTCCCCAAAAAATTAAACCGCCGGTGGATTAAAAAGATAATTATTCCCCCCGATAGATGTGGATTCCCGCACCCAAGTACGGGCCCCTGGGGCCCAAAATTTTTTTCGTTTTTTTTGCGCAAAAAATTGCGGCGGGGGTACGTCCACAATGTAAAATGCTGTCAATTTATCTATCCTTTAGATCAGTGCCCCCATAATAATGATTGTCTTCCTTTAAGAGGGGATTTTCAAAAATACCAAAATAGCTGAAAAGCAGACCAAAATTTAAAGTACATTCTGTACCCATAACTGTTAAAATTGCCCCAACTAGCATCTGTAAACCACCCGATCGTCCTTTTTGTTTCTAGTCCTTTTACTTTACCCTCTACTGTATACATACTGTGACAACCTACAGGCCCTTTTGAGTCACTGAAAAACCAATCTACTACTGCCATGCCCACCAGCGGTTACTCTGGATATTAGCTGGGGGTCATAATAATGTGACTTGACCGTGTATATTATGGTAATCAAAATATTTAAAATAGTTTCCCTACCAATGAGAATTAATGTCTTCCAAATAGTGGAATCTGATAGCTTAAGGCAATGTTCCACGGGGTAATTGCGCGCGACATACGGCCGCAAATTTCACCCGGGGATTCCCATTTTCCCCCCCCCCAATTTCAGTCATTACTCGCGGGGCGTATTCTCCGCAGTAATTGACAGTCACTTATCTCCCGGCGTGCAATACGATCGTATTGTACGAGCGGGGAGAGGAGGCGTAATCCATATTTCTCTATGAGAACTATGGATTACCGTAATTTCGGCGCACATCTCGCTCGTATTAGAGCGCAAATAAAATGCGTACCGAAATTAGCCAGTGTGAACATAGCCTAAAGGTAACATGGAGATGACCATAATTTTCTATCCCTCATAACAATACAGTATTTGTCTAGTAACAGTCCATGGCTCTTACTAGATGTAGAGGACAATAAATTTAACCTTTCTTAGTGGTCTTATCCATTATTCCCCCCTCCCATTAAGGAAGGTAAGGCAGGGGACTTCATTGGAGGAATCATTCAACCTTTTACAAGGGTATATCATACATAGTTGTACAGCATGTTAGACTGCGGTCTTCTTGAAGTGTCATTTATCATTGGACGGTCACATGTGGAAATGATGAAATTGGTTCTAAACTAGAAGACAGAAAGGTCTCTGCGATATTGATGAGGTGTTTAGCAAGAGGAGCATTGGCCTACTTCTACTTGACTTGAGCCTGATCTCTTGGTGTAAGACTAGGTTTCCTGCAATGTTCCCAGATGTTGTACTACTTCCAGAAGAATTGGCAAAGCTACAGTAAATTCTATAGAAAATTCTACAGTGTATGACTATTCCGCAGTGTGGACTATTTACAAAGTGGTATCACAGTGTATGTACTATGTGGCCTAATGTGGGAACACTCCACTGTGAGCATTTTATAATGCTACTGTATGTAGGGTCATAATTCCCTTTCCTTGATAACAAAAGATTATACTACGGTTACAACCACAGTTGGATAGAAAGGTCCAAAATCCAAATAAAAGCATGAATAAACCTTGGGATTCTCACTTACACGTTTCTAGCTGTATAGAGAAGTCCTGGAACTAAACCCTGAACCCAAACAACAGCAAATTCCATAATGTTAAGAAACTGAATGATCAAATGAGCGAAGCTCTATGACCGAGCCAAAAGCTTTATAGAGCTTTTGCTTGGGGTTAGGCCATGTCTCCTCTGCACCGATTTGCAGCTGGTTTTTCAGACGGTTTGCGGTTTTGCAAACAGTCTGAAAAACCGGCCGCAAACTAACACACTGGGCTCTATGGAAAACCCGTGCAGCAGTCCCCACTGCGCAGGTTTTCCGCCCGGCGGTTTTTCAGACCACCGGTGGCCCGAGAAACATAGACCATATTCATTCTTCCATCCGGTTTTCGGACGGAATATGAACAAGTCAATGTGAAGGGGGAGGGCTTTTCTCCACTAATAGCAGAGAAAAACTGTCCCCCCGCAGCCGTGGGGACGGCACACAAACCGGATAAACCGACCGGTATTTGTCCAGTGCCGTGTAAACGGGCCCTTAAGGTTTTAGTTCCAGGACGTCTCTACATGGCTTAAAACGCGTAAGACTTTCACAACTAGTCCAAGCTTCATTTTAATGGGACTAAATCAAAAGTTGATTTTATTATTGGATGCTGAAACTTTTTCTACTTTTTCCCTGCTGGGTTGTTGACACAGCTGACTTCCCCGAGACCTTCCATTTATCCATACATCCATTATGAGTTTCCATACTACGTGTTTTTAGTGAGCTGGGATAGGAGTTTTGACCAAGGGTGAGGTTAAAGAGTGACATGCATCTGAAAACTTTGTCCCCTCCAACATATAAGCAAGTGTATAGGATATTTCGGAGGGATCTATTGTTGGCATATGTCTCTGTGCTTACAGTAACACTAGGATTTACCCAGCTGATAGACTCTACTCTGGTTCAGATTCCTCTAGCATGTTTTATTTACAGAATTGAAACCAGGGTGTGAAACAGTTGCTGCTCAGGGGACTTTTCTGGTTCCTGAAACATTTGCCCTTTTTGTTACTTGGCTGTGATATTAACAGCAACTGGCTTCATAAGAAATGTGTGCACCACAAGCTTAAATTACAGAATAAATACATTTTTGAACTTAAAAGATCTGTTAAAAAGACTCCGCAATGTAGCATTATGTGTTCACCATAGTAGGAACCAATCTATGGCAAAGGAGTGTGGTGGTAAAAATCGTGCTGAAATGGGGATGAAATGGATACACTGTGGCAGAGGACCTTAAAGGGGATGTATCCGCTTCTTTAGTTCGGCTGATTCATACTGCTCTCAGCTTCTCAACTCTAGAAATGCAGGGGCGTTTCTTCCCCTCCCAGCTGGGTGACATCATCCCCCCTTCACTGTTCATGCTGGCTCCCCCCCTTCTCTGAGTCCACATGTCACTGTGTCTCTCCCTATCAGTCTTATTTTGTAAGAGCTGTGTACATACCACAGGCTGCATTCAATCTAGACTGAGCACTGATCTCTTCTATCACAGCTGGAGATTTGTTACAGTTGAATCCAGCTTTCTATGAACGGCACAGATCTCCCTTCTATGCAGGAGAGGCAGTGATCGACACACAATTGTGCTGTTTCCTGATTATAGAAGCCCTGCAGCGTTATTTTGTTTCTTCTGGCTGTGCAGAGTGAAAATGTGCCGGTTCCTTACTTTGAGTGAAAGGCAGGAATGCAAGCTCCGTGAATACAGCCGACCGAGGGCCTGACAGAATGTAAATGAGCTCTCAGCTAGTGAAATGCAAGGAGGAGGGATCCGACCAGCACTGGATATCAGTATAAGCAGAAACAGAAGATAAGGGATCCTGTGAATACAAGACAGCTTTGCTAATGACATCTAATTGCAAAGTTGCTTGTTTTCACTGTCCCCTTGTTCTGAAGACCATTTAATGATATGATACAACCCCTTTAAATATTGTAGCTCAATGCTGATTTCTTTAAATTACAAGATTTCTTTGTTTGCTTTGCTGCTATACCCTGTTTCCCTGAAAATAAGACAGTGTCTTATATTAATTTTTGCTCCTAGGACGCGCTAGGTCTTATTTTCAGGGGTTGTCTTATTTTTCCATGAACAAGAATTCACATTTAAAGCTTATGAAGTAACAGGAGACTAAAATACAAACACTTTCTCAAATATGCTGCATTAGGAAAATCAAAGCATTTCACCTGTAATTCAGTAAAAAAAAAAAAAAAAAAAAAGCACTGGCCCTTTAAGACCGTTCTGAAGTCCCTACCTGACAGGATGATAAGTCACTGTGCTGACAGCTGTGTGCTTCTGAGCTGGAAGAGTCCACTGTGAAAGGGAGAGCCTGTAGGTGTACATCTTGTGCACACCAGCAGCAGTGTAATATAGATGCCTATGTGCTTTGAAGGAGGAGGCCGAAGCAACAGGTAAACCCTGTCACACTATGGGCCACTGTCTTGCTCTAATATTCACTTTGTTGTCCATAGCAACCAATCAGAGCGCCCCTCTCATTTCATGTAGTGCTCTAGAAAAATTAGCGGGGCGCTCTGATTGGTTGCCATGGTCAACAAAGTGAGTTTTAGACCTAGACAGTTTTCACACATGTGGCCCTATGTCCTCAGTGTGCTGTGCCTGCAGCGTATGTATTGAGAGACTCACCCTGTACAAGTAGCTATGCGGTCAGCTCCCCCTGCAGATTTGGTATGTTCAATAGCTTTCTGTAGGATCTCCTGACTTGCAAAGTGAAAGTAAGCCCCTTCTACCTTAAATACTGAGGTAAATCCTCTGATTTGCTAATGTATTATGTATTAGAGAAGCCTTATAATTGCATCTACTATCAGTTTGTGTGTGTGTATGTGATAGGTGCTCTTGTAGCAAAGACGGCCACTATGTCTTATTTTCAGGGGAGGCCTTATTTCTAAGCTTGAAAAAAAAAAATCGCACTTAGCTTTGTTTTCGGGTGATGTCTTATTTTTGGGGAAACACTGTACTAACCTAATTGCCAAAATGCAGGTTGGGAAGTAATTCTTAGAAAATATTCTGTATATATCAACTTGCTTACTGTAGATTGTACTCAAGAAATAACACATGCTCACATTTCAGTGTTCTGTGATTTGCTATACACTCTGTATAAACTGGCCACATTTCGGTGCTATAATTTTCTGTATTCCTATTGTCTTTTTAGTAAGGCTTAGGATATGGATAAAAAGAATTAAAAGCAAGAGTACAGGCAGTCCCCAGATTACGAACAGGATAGGGACTGTAGGTTTGTTCTTAAAGGGGTTTTGCCACAAAGTGAGTTCCTTACCTCTTATCTGCTCAGGAGAGAAGATAAACAAAGGATGCTGAATCACAGAAGAGAAGGGAGGGGGGGTGAGCAGAGAGTGAGGAAGAAGGGAGCGTCTGCAATGTTTACTCAAATAATTACATTACAACCAGTGGATTCTCTATACAGCAGATGGCCTCATACACTGCACTTTCTCCCCAGCCCCTTGCAAGTTCCTTCATGTTCCCGGTCATCAGATAAGAAGTGCAAACATGCAAGCGTGGCCAGATCAGCTCCCTGTCAGTGTCCTGGTCGCGTCTAATGTAAACTTTCAGGAAACTAAGGGGGACTGAGCAATGCTGTAGCTCTCACAGGCTTCACTTTTTGTAATCGCATATATTTAGAAAAGCGATTAAATACCCATTGTGGAGGATCCCACGTCAACATTACATTGTAGCAAAACCCTTTTAAGTTGAATTTGTATGTAAGTCAGAACAGGTATATGTATTAAATGTAACTCCAAAGCAAAAGGTTTTTTTATTTTTTTATTTTGGATAGTACAGGGAAGGGTTTTTACATTTGTTTTGCTGTCTGTGCCCCTATTAAGAAGATTACACCTCATTTGTTGCTGTGGCATGCTGGAATTTGTCGTTCCACAGCTATTATCTGCTGTGGAACATGGAACTACAAGTGCCAGCATTCCCCATTAGTCTCCGTTTGTAACTAGGGGACAGATGTAAGTCAAGGACTGTCTGTATATGGTTAGGACCAGGACCTGAGCAATGACATCTGTTGATGGTTCCTATGTCATCCTACATCTGTATGGAAAGATTTGTAATCAATATTGGTATGAATGACTGTGGTATAAATAGAGGTTTGCTACATTATGGTTTGGTCATGCACCATTAGCCCCGCTTTTAGGCATCACATGGCACATCACATCACACACCTCTGTATCAGCAGCCTGGCACGGGTTGGGAAAGGCGATTTAACCATTAACTAATCAGGTTCACTATTTTATATAGTATCTTAAAATTTGGTGCATTTTGGCACTGACTGGATTAACAAATGTCGAACATGTTCAGTTCTAGCACATTCCAAACCTGAAATATACATTTATGATTTGTATTACAGACTTTTTTTTTATACAGTGTAACTTTACAAACACTTTACTGTATGTTTTAATATAAAGCTTCCATCGCCTTTGTTCAACACCCCCTTTACATAAGCGTGTATGCATGTTGTGTGTGTTTATATATATATAATAAAATTATATATATATATATATATATATATATATACACACACACACACATACCTCTCTCTCTCTCTATATATATATATATATATATATATATATATATATATATATACATACATACACAAATACATGCTTTGGTGCTTGTAGGTTTGTGTAACATTTAAAACTACTAAACCTACATCTATGTTTTCATGCAAGTCCTGAATGTATATATAGAGATAACCAGATTAACAGATAAGTAAAATATATTATACTAGGTAAAATATATATTCAAGAAGATTATTCAATATTGCATAGATTTAGTTCAATAATATTATCCAAAAATCTAGAAAATTCTGAAGGGTTTACAAACGTTCAAGCACCACTGTATTTATAGGTGTATATATACACTCACCGGCCACTTTATTAGGTACACCATGCTAGTAACGGGTTGGACCCCCTTTTGCCTTCAGAACTGCCTCAATTCTTCGTGGCATAGATTCAACAAGGTGCTGGAAGCATTCCTCAGAGATTTTGGTCCATATTGACATGATGGCATCACACAGTTGCCGCAGATTTGTCGGCTGCACATCCATGATGCGAATCTCCAGTTCCACCACATCCCAAAGATGCTCTATTGGATTGAGATCTGGAGACTGTGGAGGCCATTTGAGTACAGTGAACTCATTGTCATGTTCAAGAAACCAGTCTGAGATGATTCCAGCTTTATGACATGGCGCATTATCCTGCTGAAAGTAGCCATCAGATGTTGGGTACATTGTGGTCATAAAGGGATGGACATGGTCAGCAACAATACTCAGGTAGGCTGTGGCGTTGCAACGATGCTCAATTGGTACCAAGGGGCCCAAAGAGTGCCACGAAAATATTCCCCACACCATGACACCACCACCACCAGCCTGAACCATTGATACAAGGCAGGATGGATCCATGCTTTCATGTTGTTGACGCCAAATTCTGACCCTACCATCCGAATGTCGCAGCAGAAATCGAGACTCATCAGACCAGGCAACGTTTTTTCCAATCTTCTACTGTCCAATTTCGATGACTTGGGCAAATTGGAGCCTCAGTTTCCTGTTCTTAGCTGAAAGGAGTGGCACCCGGTGTGGTCTTCTGCTGCTGTAGCTCATCTGCCTCAAAGTTCGCCGTACTGTGCGTTCAGAGATGCTCTTCTGCCTACCTTGGTTGTAACGGGTGGCTATTTGAGTCACTGTTGCCTTTCTATCAGCTCGAACCAGTCTGCCCATTCTCCTTTGACCTCTGGCATCAACAAGGCATTTCCGCCCACAGGACTGCCGCTCACTGGATGTTTTTTTTTTTCGGACCATTCTCTGTAAACCCTAGAGATGGTTGTGCGTGAAAATCCCAGGAGATCACAGTTTCTGAATACTCAGACCAGCCCTTCTGGCACCAACAACCATGCCACGTTCAAAGGCACTCAAATCACCTTTCTTCCCCATACTGATGCTCGGTTTGAACTGCAGGAGATTGTCTTGACCATGTCTACATGCCTAAATGCACTGAGTTGCCGCCATGTGATTGGCTGATTAGAAATTAAGTGTTAACAAGCAGTTGGACAGGTGTACCTAATAAAGTGGCCGGTGAGTGTTATATCTATATATATATATATATATATATATATATATATATTGATTTATCTATATCTATCTAAATCTTTCTATCTGTGTATAGATTTATCTATCTGTGTCTGAATAGTTAGATATTAATGTTTGCCTGACTTTGTTTATATGTATGGGATTGCAGTGAGAGCAATATTTCTGCTTGAAGTCCCATCTTGGATGAACTGCTGAGAGGGATATATAGCATAGGTGCAGAAATTGGAGGAAGAAAAATTGTGCTCTGAAGAGCCTTGGAGACCTTAAATACAATACAAAGGTCACAGTCATAAAGATTGTGATGATACTAGTACACAAGGTGCTTTTTGCTGGCTTAGGGTTAATGTATAAATAACAGATTTATACAGTTCTGGAAAAAAATAAGAGACCACTGCACAGTTTTCTACAGATCAGCATCTCACCATGTCTGTCAGCGATTCCATTCCAGTGTCAGTTGAATTCCAACCAAAGTCCACCTCATTCTACTTAATGTGCTTCTGATTAGGTGATCACCTGAACCAAATCTTATTTAATGAAGGAAAGTATAAAAAACACTGCTGTGGTCTTCACAATCCTCTTGCAATAGGACAAGCTGGATGGCAAGAGAAGTGCTAGGAATAGGCCAAAAGGAATTTGAATGAAAAAATCATGTTTATTCCACCAAATATTGATTTCTGAACGCTTCCTGACTTAAAACATTAGTCTTATTGTTTCTAAAGAAATATTAACTTGTTTTCTTTGCATTATTTGAGGTCTGACTGCACTGCTTTTTTATTATTTTGAAGATTTCTCATTTACTGCAAATAAAAACATTTTTTGCTTTGCATTTCGGAGACATGTTGTCAGTAGTTTATATAATAAAGTAACAATGTAAATCTTTTTATTAAATATACCATTGAAGAGAAAAATCAGAGAAACTGAAAATTTTGCAGTGGACTCATAATTTTTTCCAGAGCTGTAAATAGATCAGGGACATGAAAAATAAATTCACAGAACAATAGCAAATATCCCCTTAAAACTTAATATTTAATATAAAACCCAATACAATGTAGGTCATGCAGAAATATAACTCACCCAACCGTAGTCCTAAGAGGGTAAACGGGCATCACAGGTTACTCACTGCATACTATTGATTCCATCGATGACGGGTATTGATTTGCAGCAGAATGATAAACAGCAGAGGGAGCAAAAAGAACCCTCTACAGATATAGCCAATAATTGGTTTGGGAACCCATCTCTGTCACTAGTAATATCCCTAATGATAACCGTCTGCAGGGAACCCGCCCCAACAGGGGCAACCCCACCAGTTAGCCCTGCTATACCCTAGAATCAAAATAACTTATTCCGGACCTCTTGTATAATTAGAACCGCAAGTGCCGGAGTATATTTTCAGGGCGCCTTCATCTCCACCCTTATACTTGCAAAATATATTTAAATAACTCCTTAAATTGTCCAAATTTCATCAAAATTTTATTATGCTATACTTGCAGCCTAAATATGTATAGACATACGGTATGCTATAAAGTTTAAAAAGTCAATTTGCACTTGCGGTTCAAAAGTAGTCTCCTTGCACGGAGTATCCTCAGGCAATTTCCATAGGACTTTTCAGAGCGTGATGTCTCTCGATCCTGCGGCCATGACAGCCTACTCAGGTGTGTGCAGCGACGTTTCGGGGCCACGCCCCTTCCTGAGAAGATTTCTCTTCTCTGCCCTGTGCCAAAATCCAATCCTCCTTTGGGTTGCAAAGCTGGATATCCTAATGATATGCAACTTGTTTTGTTCCTTCTTAGGTATATTCTACTTTTTTGCCCAAACAAACAATTTGGAAGATTTAGTCCGGCAGTTGCACCAGAATTCTGTGGCAAAATAGCGGTGTGCATGCTTTCCACCAGATTTATCATGCATTTTAGATGATTAGTTTATAAACCATACTGCAACGCATCTGACAAAAGGGCATGGCCTTTTGGGAAAGGGGCGAGGTTTCATTGCAAAAAAATGCTGGACGGGGACTGCTGCACGGGTTTTCCATAGAAGCCGTTGTGCTCATTTTCGGCCGGTTTTTCAGGCGGTCTGCAAAACCGCAAACTGGCCGAAAACCCGTGCAGTGGGGACATGCCCTTAGATTGCCTAGTCTCAGTTTACACTTTCAGGTCATTACACAGGACTGGTAAATCTGTGCCATAGTTTTCATTTGCATTCTATGCCCGCCTGCCGAATTTCTCATAATTCAACCTTTTTTGCGTTCACTAAAGGAAGGTCAATTCTGTTTTTATCTATGTATTTCTATAATAATTTGGTTTCGGCACATCCCACGTCCATGCTTTTCACATAGTTATGCACATTTTCATTAATACTTATTTGCTTTTTCTCTAGTTCTTTTGAGAAAAACAACTAAAGGAAGCATGGAAGTGATTGGAAGATAACTTGATTAGTGCTCTGTGTGTAGTTGAGCAGCTGGCATTCCCCCTGGTACTTCTGTGGATGGAAATTGCATTAAGGTAAATAAGTCATGTCTTTGTGTCTAGAAACAGAATAAAGTTCAAAATGCGCAGATTTATGTCGGTCACAGCCATCTTTAGAATTTGGTTGTATTTTCCTTTGTCCATGTGTTAGATTTTCTTTTTCACATATTTTTCAGGAGTCTGGGTAACAATGCTATATCCCTTAGTCCGCGTTTACATGGTAAAGACCAAATATTGGTTGGAAATGCCGACCAGTATTTGGTCTTTTTTTGGCATGCAGGGGGGGGACGGCTTTTCTCTGCGGTTTCCGGATTCAAGCCGTCCCCCTTCACATTCAAATGTTCATGTTCCACCCAAAAACCGGGCGGAAGAATGTACGTGTTCTACGTTTTTCTGACCGCCGGCGGTGTAAAAAGCCGTCCGCCGGAAAATCCATGCAGCGGGGACTGCTACACGGATTTTCCATTGAGGTCTATGGGGGAGTGTTGCTTGTCGGTTTTCAGAGGGTTTGTAAAACCGCAAATAGTCTCAAAAACCGACAAGTAACCGGTGCCGTGGGGACAAGCCCTTAGGCTATGTTCACACGGCTTATTTGCGGGGCGTAATTACGCGTGTGGACGGGGTGGGGCGGGAGCCGGGGGCCAGCCCCTCGCCGGCCCATAGACTATCATTACTAGCGGCGCCTATATGTTCACATGTCACTTTCTCCCCCCGCGGCGGATTCGCCGAGCAGGGAGAGGAGACGTAATCCATAGTTCTCTATGAACTGTGGATTACCGTAATGACTGGGACGTATTTCACCATGTATTTTGCGCACTACGGCGCAAATTACGGACTGAAATACATCCCATTTTAAGCCGTGTGAACATGGCCTTAGGCTGAGTTCACACAGTGTATTATTGTGCAACCTGTGCATGCCGTGACACGCATGCTGTTGAAAGTATGCGCTGGCCAGTATTTTCAACAGTGCTATGGTCCGACCTACTATTCACTTCCATTCTCCTCGGTGCGTAAGCGCCTTAAAGAGGCGGCGTGTCACTTCTTTTTACGGTGAAGCTCCTCATTCTGAATGGAGAAGTGAGTGTTGCTCAGTCACTTTCTGTTTATTTCATTGGGTTTGACTGTACTCGGAACTCCCAGTGAAATGGATGGAGAGTGACTCGCCCCCACCTGACATAGAAAGTGATGACATATTGATAGGATATATCAGAGGACCTGTGGCAGTTGTTGACATGTCTGCTTGAGTGCATACTTGTGTTCTCCTTGAAACCATTCCTCTTTCTTCAGATCTCTGCATTTTGAGGTTCCCCTGTTAATCCACTTAAACATTTTCTACCAATCTGCCAACTGGGTTTACCAATTTGGGTTATGTCCCTGCAGAGTCTGATATTGTCTAATCACTGATGGATTCAGTGTGTGCAGGGACACAACCCTCTGAAAACTGGAATGGTACCACCCAGCTGACAGATTCAGTGAAACATTTCTAGGAGGAATAACATAGGAACAGCACAACACAGAGTTATAAGAGAAGAGGCTCCAGAATTGTTATTTCACAGGGAACACAATGATTTACTAAAATAGACCTGTCAGGAGCGGTCACAGGTCCTCTTTAAAGTGAACCTGTCAGGTGGTTTATGCTGCCCTGTCTGAGAGCAGGATGTGATAGAGGGAGAGAAGCTGAGCTCTGTGATATATAGGGTTATATGATAGAGGAGAGGAGCTGAGCTCTGTGATATATAGGGTTATATGATAGAGGAGAGGAGCTGAGCTCTGTGATACTTAAGTGTATATGATTTGGAGCAGGATTTCGGAGATAAAAACAGAGTAAATTCTGACAGTAGGAGTCCTGCTTACCGCGCCCACACATAGTGATTGACAGATTTCCCTGTATCAGTGTGTGTACAGAGCAAACTGTCAATCACTGTATGTAGGCGGGGTCAGCAGGACTTTCAGTTTCACTTTTACAGATTTATCTACTTTTTACTCAGAAATCCTGCTCCAAATCCTATAACCCTATATATTACAGAGCTCAGCTTCTATCCTGCTATCATATAACCCTATATATAACATAGCTCAGCTTCTATCCTGCTATCATATAACCCTATATATCACAGAGCTCAACTTCTCTCCTCTATCATATAACCCTATATATCACAGAGCTCAACTTCTCTTCTCTATCATATAACCCTATACATCACAGAGCTCAGCTTCTCTCATGTATCATATACCCCTATATATCACAGAGCTCAGCTTCTCTCCCTCTATCATATAACCCTATATATCACAGAGCTCAGCTTCTCTCCTCTATCATATAACCCTATATATCACAGAGCTCAGCTTCTCTCCTCTATCATATAACCTTATATATCACAGAGCTCAGCTTCTCTCCCTCTATCATATAACCTTATATATCACAGAGCTCAGCTTCTCTTCTCTATCATATAACCCTATATATCAGAGCTCAGCTAATCTTCCTCTATCATATAAGCCTATGTATCACAGAGCTCAGCTTCTCTTCTCTATCATATAACCTTATATATCACAGAGTTCAGGTTCTCTCCTCTATCATATAACACTATATATCACAGAGCTCAGCTTCTCTCCTCTATCATATAACCCTATATATCACAGAGCTCAGCTCCTCTCCTCTATCATATTATGCTATATATCACAGAATTCAGCTACTCTCCCTCTATCATATAACCCTATATATCACAGAGCTCAGTTTCTCTCCTCTATCATATAACCATATATTGACAGATTCCGTATCAGCTGCTCTCAGCAAATAGTCAATCCTGTATGTATCATCAGAGGTCACTTCGTCTCACTTCCATCATATAACCCTATATATCACAGAGCTTAGCTTCTATCCTCTATCATATAATCCTATATATACATAGCACAGCTTCCTATCTGCTATCATATAACCCCATATCTCACAGAGCTCAGCTCCTCTCCTCTATCATATAACCCTATATATCACAGAGCTCAACTTCTCTACTCCATCATATATCCCTATACATCACAGAGCTCAGCTCCTCCCTATCATATAACCCTTATATCAGAGCTCAGCTTCCCCTCCTCTCATCATATAATCCCTATATCACAGAGCTCAGCTTCTCTCCTCTATCATATAAACCCTATACATCACAGAGCTCAGCTTCTCTCCTGTATCATATACCCTTATATCCACAGAGCTCAGCTTCTCTCCTCTATCATATAATCCTATATATCACAGAGCTCAGCTTCTCTCCTCATCTTAATCCTATATATCACAGAGGTCAGCTCTCTCCCTCATATAACTATAATCACAGAGCTCAGCTTCTCCCCTCTATCATATAATCCTATATATCACAGAGCACAGCTTCTCTCCTCTATCATATAACACTATATATCACAGAGCTAAGCTTCTCTCCTCTATCATATAATCCTATATATCACAGAGCACAGCTTCTCTTCTCTATCATATAACCCTATATCTCACAGAGCTCAGCTCCTCTCCTCTATCATATAACCCTATATATCAGAGCTCAGCTAATCTTCCTCTATCATATAAGCCTATATATCACAGAGCTCAGCTTCTCTCTCTATCATATAACCTTATATATCACAGTGCTTCAGCTTCTCCCCTCTATCATATAACCCTATGTATCACCCGAGCTCAGCTTCTCTCCCTCTATCATATAAACCCATATATCACAGAGTCAGCTTCTCTTCTCTATCATATAACCCATATATCACAGAGCTCAGCTCCTCTCCCCTATCATATAACCCTATATATCACAGAGCTCAGCTCCTCTCCTCTATCATATAACGCTATATATCACAGAACAGCTTCTCTCCTCTACCATATAACCCATAATAATCATTCCATATATAGCCTCAAGCTCACTCTCCCTCTATCATATAACCCTATATATCACAGAGCTCGCTTTCTCTCCCTTATCAGACTAATCCTCTTCTATAATACCATTTACAGAGCTCAGTTTCTCTTCCTCTATCATATAACCCTATATTCACAGAACTCAGCTCCTCTCCCTCTATCATATAACTCTATAAATCAGAGCTCAGCTTCTCTCCTATATCATATAACCCTATATATCACAGAGCTCAGCTCCTCTGCTCTATCATATAATCCTATATATCACAGAGCACAGCTTCTCTTCTCTATCATATAACCCTATATCTCACAGAGCTCAGCTCCTCTCCTCTATCATATAACCCTGTATATCAGAGGTCAGCTCCTATCCTCTATCATATAATCCTATATATCACAGAGCTCAGCTTCTCCCCCTCTATAATATCCTGCTCTCAGATAGAGCAGCATAAACCACCTGACAGGTTCCCTTTAACGCAAGAAGTCTAGGTGACAACAGCTGCCAGATCTAATACCCACTATAATGACTGTCATTGTGCTTTGATTTGAACACATGTAACTAAGAAATAATGGACTGAAGGACGTTATTGAAATTACTGGCATTCTATTTATTTGCTGTAACGTAGTCTTAAATGCGCTTTACCGATTCTCTTTAAACGTTGTGTAAATCTCACCAGCTCTCATACAAGTCCTTTCAGGTGTTGTTGTTCTGCCTTTTTTAATCTGATGGTAAAATAGTTTAAAAGTACAGGAATAGTTCCTTTAATAGCCCGGGCGGCCATACCCCGCATTGTATTTTCAGGATGGCCTTTGATGCTTTGAATGTCCTTATTTCGGTGCATGTTGTGTGTGATGGGAAACTGCTCAGAAAATCTCTCAACCTTCCTGTAATTTAGAGTTTCCCTTAATGGTTCCTCCACAGGCAGTTTACCAAATACTGTATCCTCGAGAGGAAAGTGTATGTGCCACTGACAAGTCTACAGGGACTCTTCAATCTAAGGCTATGTCCACACTGCACAGGATTATGATTGTATCTCCGGCGCTTTTCGTTTTTTAAAAGCGCCGGAGATACGATCATTAGTGCGGCCCCATAGCCGGCAATAGAAAAGACGAGTTGCTGTCTACACAGCTCGTCTTTTCTCTGCCCGTCTTTCGGCAGCGGCGTATTATATAACATGTTGTATAATACGCCGGTGCTTCTCGTCTTCTTGACGTCTTCCCATACAATGCTATTGTATGGGGGGCGTCGGGAAAACAAGAAGCGGCCGCGGCTTTTGCACAAAGCGTGACAAAAGCCGCGGTCCTGCATCAGAGAGAGAACGGCCGCTTTTGGGGCCGTTTTTTTCTCTGATGCAGTGTAGACATAGCCTAACATACACCGAGGAGGTCCCAGGGTAGCAGCATAGTCCCTGAATAATAATACCAGATCTCCAGTAGGTGAGAGAAATCGAGCTCTCCGTTTTGTCTTTCCAGCAGCTCGATTCACGTGCAGTATTGTGAAGAAAAGCACAGACTAGATAATGACACTTTTTAGAAATCCACTCAGGTAATTTACCATTTAAGAGTAGCTTTCACATTCCAATTTGAACAATTGTTATGAAGCGAGTAAAATGTTAATAATGGGGAACAAACTCTCCTATTAAGTAATTATTGATTTGTAATGTAAGGAATGACTTAAAGGGGAAAGCCACTTCTGACGCTTAGGACCCATTAGCAGAAGTACCCGAAGTGTTAAAAGTATATCTACGTATGACTGCCGGGTGGGAAATGTTTCTAATGAGCTAAATTTAGATCACTTTTTCTCAACCATCGATTTTTCCTGTTGGATGGGGGATATAGTGACTGTAATTGGTAACATTTTTTTATTGACACACTTAGAGTAATACAAAGATTACAAAAATAAAAGTCAAAATAAAAAAATTGTCATTTTCGATATGTCATAAATAAACATCATTAATACAACTACAAAACCTAAAACAGTAGTCCCCCCCCCCTCCCAGCTTCCACTATAGTCAATTTGTACTTCATCCATTTCACAGTAGGTTTAAAACAAATTATCTGTAGAAAATCTTACAATCAAGATTAAAAAGGGAATGTGTCATCAAAAAATTACTTATTGTTCAACTCACATTTTTATGTTAAACACATTCTTTAGGAATTTTTGGTTATGTTTTTTTTTAATTTTACATATCACTTTCAGTATTTTTTAAAGGGGTTTTGCCACGAAGTAAGATTGACGTGGGAAGTTTGTAAAGTAAATAATAAATATTTTCACCATTCATCATTATTAAAAATTCTGGACCGTTTTTGTTTTAGCTGCTCCTTTAGTGATCCATTGTTTACAGCTCGTCTCCAGGGGATACGACCAGGGCTGTGAGCTCCTCAGTCTTGGTCAAACATGCTCAGAAATCACTTCTCCTCTCAGGCAGCTACTGAGTGTTCAAACCCCAGGTGCTGTCACTCTACTCCTGTCCTCTGTATTCCTTAATAATTAGTCAAACAGTGCAAATAAATAAAAAAGAAACCTCAATCAAGTCTGTGCATTGATAAAGAGAAATAAAATCCACAGGTTTGGTTCCTGCAGGGATTTGAACCAAGGACCCTTATGCCTGGAGGCAAAAGTTTTACCTCTGAGCTACTTACTGTTCTACACATAAACAGACCTTTCTTTGACTACAGAGAGGAAAGGCCTGGTGATGTCATCCTGCAGGATCACATGACAGGTAATTCAAATAAATCACACACGCCCCCTTCAGAGCACACAGAGCTGAAAAGCTGGATATAGGAGGTATGAAATGAGATCGTGGCAAAAACCCTTTAATAATTCCTAAGTCCTGCAGTTTTCACTTTGGCCACTAGGCCTAATAATCGTCTGACACTTCCTGCTCTGTTTAGAGAGCTTTTCAGCAGTGTGCTCATTATCAGTAACAGCAGGGTCAAACTGAAAGGAGACACCATTGTGTACAGATAACACAGAATCCACCAGTCACAAGAGGAGAGTCACCAGCTCCCCTCCCCTCCCTTCACAGTGAAAACTCTCCTATACAAGTCTATGGGACAGAATCTGTCTTAAGAATCCTATATACATGAAGCTGCTGTAAAGTGTCTCTCTGACTGCTGTTAAAGCAGTGCAAGCAAGAATGTCTTCCCCACAAATATATATAGACGGCCGAATAGAGAAATCTACAATCAGGAAGTAAAAACGACTGAGAGGAAAAGCATATGGATCAGGAGCTTGATTTAATAAGTAAAAAAAAAATTGGCGACCGATTCCCTTTAAGAATATGTTCACATGGCCTGTTGTGTCTGTGTGACTATATGCGTGTTTGGATCTGTCTGTCGGACCCTAAACGGACCCAAATACGTATCTAATAACTAGTAGTGTGATTAATATGAAACACATGAGTGATCGCTGATGCGCGTCTCATTGCGTCTTTCGGATCTGTTCCAAGAATTGTCCTGTCAATTCTCGGTCCGAAAGACGCAGCAGGAGCCCTATAAACTATAGGTTGCGATCCTGCTGCATCCAATACGCAGCTGCATGTTGGATCCGTTTAGGATCCGATCGCCGCTGCGTTTTTGGATGCGATTTTCAGATCAAACACGGATCCAAAATCGTGTGAACGGCCCCTTATAATACTAGCAATGAGACACCCTGTTACTCATTACTCTGTTTATATTTTATTATTTTGTGTTGTGTTAGTAAGGTTTTTATTTTCCTAACATACAAGTGGGGTTTTTTTTTGCCTTTTTTATAACAGGTCCCAATATCTGTTTTTTATTTGCAGTGTTAAATGTTTTTACTGACAGTGACAGTCTTCGCATTTTTCTGTCTGTGTTACCAGCAGACAACCTTTTGTATCTGTCTCCTCTTTTCCCTCCCTAGTATCCACCCTGTCTATTTCTTTTCCATATGTCTACATAGATTTCTTTTAACTTTCCCCTTGTCTTAGCATCTCCTTATACATCCCTCCCTGGGCCCCCTCCTTATTTCTTAGCCGTTTCCCATATTCTCACACTTATCCATTCTATTTTCATCCTTTCCTTTTGTTTTGTTTGCCTGCTTTCACCATCCCCTCCCTTTCCACCTCTCCGCCGAGCTTTCCTCGCCCTCTTTCTTCCTCTTTTATCTGCTCGCTCTGTCTTTCTACAATGCCCCCTCCCTCTCATCAAGGCGCACCTCTCCACTTTTCCTGTTGCAGATGCCCTCCTTCCTCGTGTCTAAACTAGGCTTCGCTCTGTTTTCTCCATGGATTTTTCTTGGATTGAGTTTACTCCTCGCATATGAAATGTGAAGTTTCTGTGCTGCAGGAGTGCTGCCGGCACATTTTTAGTTAGTTTGTGTGCTTTGACAAGCTGATCCGTGGGAATTTTACCACTGACAATATTCCCATTGTAAGATTATACAGTTAGCAAAGTGTATTAGGACAGTCCTTTTCCATATCATACTGTATCATACTTTCAAGTCTCTGTCATGTGTTTTTTGGTCTCACATTTTCATTTTTGATTAATGGATGTTTGCAGATATCTTGTGTCTCTCCATTGGTTTCAGTGGTGTAAACCCCGTGGACTATGTTAGGGTATGTTCATATCATGGTAGTGATATATGCTTACCGTGTAAGCTGGTAAAAGTACCCTCTCTACACATAAGCATATCCATAGTGTGAGAATAATGAATAATTGTACAAGTGATCCCTTAGTTGACAATATTTTTAGATTACAATGGTATTTCCTGAGCCATTGTAACTCAAAATTACATACTACTTTGGCACAGGCAGTGCAGATGACTATCTGTGCTTGCCTCTAGCTTCTACAGTAATACCCATAAAAATGAATGGAGACAGCCACATATAGGCTTGGCCATTCATTCCCCAGCTGGATTCTGCAGCCAGCCCCCTATTCTGAAGTTGGAAAACATACCTTATTATATTTATTTATTCTTTTTATATTTATATTATTTATTATTATATTTATTTTTTTATTCAATTTATATTATTTATTATTATATTTATTTTTTATTCTTTTTATATTATTATTATATTTATTATTATATTTATTATTTATTTGATTTCTATTATTTATTATTATATTTATTATATTTATATTTATTATTATTATGTATTAGCAATTTCTCCTATGGATACATTATCTGTCAGGGACAGGTGGAGGACTTCCATATACATTATCTAATCAGATGGTACCACCAAAATTGGTGGGCTCGGTCAACGTCTCTGTAATGTGCACGGGACCTTAAAGGGGTTTCCCAGCCTTGGAAAATTGATGGTCTATTTTTAGGCGAGGCCATTAATATTAGATCTGTGGGGATTTGACTCCTGGAACCAGCACAAAACAGCTGATTAAAGGGGTTTTGGTGCCCATTTGAGGACTGCAGCTTTTTCACTGTGTACATGGTTTTCAGCTTTGTGGCACTGTAAAATATTACAATTCTGTCCTATTCACTTAAACAGGTCAACACTACAGGTACAAACAAACCGGAGTCCCATGTAACCACTGAAGAAGCTGCAGCGCTGACAGGAGTGTGCTGGCCCCTGTTCGGGTGGAGTGTTACACCCCCCCTGATCTAATATTAAAGGCTTATCCTCAGGATAGGCCTTTAGTATTAGAAGTCTGGATAACCCCTTTTTAATCTTGATTGTAAGATTTTCTACAGATAATTTGTTTTGTTGTGCTTAGAGCATTTTAATGAAGATTTATGATTTTCAAACTTTAAGAAATTTGAACAGAAAAGAATGTGAAAAGGACATATATTCCTTTCCTGCAAGAGATTTTTCAAAGTAGAAATAAGCCGGGTTGCCTACGTGTTCTGTCTAGACACAGAACACGGTCTCCCCCTCTATTCACACAGACTCAGCCAACCCCCCATCACTGCACTTTTAACCATGACAGAGGTTTAGCCAGACAAGTTGGCATAGTGCATCAGCGATGATCTGCCTGAAAGAATATGAACATTTATTTGGAAGGAAATAAAAAGCCCACTTCTTTAACTTTCTGGTTTCCTGCACAAGCAAATATGAAATAGTTAACATCAGGGGCGGCTGTATCACTGATGGAACCTGTGCGGCCTTCAGAGCGGCCCGTAAGGGTCAAGTGGCCATTTCAGAAAAGTGGCAAACAGCTCCCTACTTTTAGTATATTAGAGCCTGGGCTAATTCATTTTATAATTCACACCTACTAGTAGTTTTACTTATTTGTTATTGTACAGGAGATGTCATTTGTCCTTGTCCACCCTTTGTCAACATAGCTCAACATGCTGTGGTGGGTTGCTAAAATTATTTAGCATCTATGTGTGTGTGAATACATATATATTACATAGAGTGTACAGCACAATGGTTTCAGTAGCCCACGTGTAAAGCCACGTTCCATATGTGGTGGCACGGCGGTAAAACAGAACATTTGCCATAAGGATTCCCTCCACCACTATTGAAAGCTGATCTGTAAGGAATCCCAGTGGTTGGTATGATCAGTAGGGGTCCCAGTGGTTGGTATGATCAGTAGGGGTCCCAGTGGTTGGTATGATCAGTAGGGGTCCCAGTGGTAGGTATGATCAGTAGGGGTCCCAGTGGTAGGTATGATCAGTAAGGGGTCCCAGTGGTTGGTATGATCAGTAAGGGGTCCCAGTGGTTGGTATGATCAGTAGGGGTCCCAGTGGTAGGTATGATCAGTAGGGGTCCCAGTGGTTGGTATGATCAGTAAGGGGTCCCAGTGGTTGGTATGATCAGTAGGGTCCAGGTGGTAGGTATGATCAGTAGGGGTCCAGGTGGTTGGTATGATCAGTAGGGGGTCCCAGTGGTTGGTATTATCAGTAGGGGTCCCAGTGGTTGGTATGATCAGTAGGGGTCCCAGTGGTAGGTATGATAAGTAGGGATCGCAGTATTTGGTATGATCAGTAAGGGGTCCCAGTGTTTGGTATGATCAGTAAGGGGTCCCAGTGTTGTATATAAACTAAGGGGTCCCAGTGTAGGTATGATCAGTAGGGGTTTCCCCTGGGGGATGATCAGTAAGGGGTCCCAGTGGTAGTAGTAGTAATCAGTAAAGGGTTTCCAGTGGTAGGTTATGATCATAGGGGTCCCCCGTAGGGTATGATCAGTAGGGGTCCCTTTGTTTGGTATGATCAGTAGGGGTCCCAGTGGTAGGTATGATCAGTAGGGGTACCCGTAGTTGGTATGATCAGTAGGGGTCCATTTGGTTGGTATGATCATAGGGTCCCAGGTGGTGGCAAAGATCAGTAGGGGTCCCCTTGGTTGGTAATGAAAAAGAAGGGTCCCAGTGGTAGGTATGATCAGTAGGGGTCCCAGTGGTAGGTATGATCAGTAGGGGTCCCAGTGGTAGGTATGATCAGTAGGGGTCCCAGTGGTAGGTATGATCAGTAGGGGTCCCAGTGGTAGGTATGATTAGTAGGGGTCCCAGTAGTTAGTATGATCAGTAGGGGTCCCAGCTGTAGGTATGATCAGTAAGGGGTCCCAGTAGTTGGTATGATCAGTAGGGGGTCCCAGTGGTTGGTATGATCAGTAGGGGTCCATTTGGTTGGTATGATCAGTAGAGGTCCAGTGGTTGGTATGATCAGTAGGGGGTCCCAGTGGTAGGTATGAATCAGTAGGGTCCCATGGTTTGGTTTTGATCAGTAAAAGGTCCCAATGGGTTGGTATGATCAGTAGGGTCCCCTTTTGGGGGTATGATCAGTAAGGGGTCCCAGTGGTTGGTATGATCAGTAAGGGTCCCAGTGGGTTTGGGATGATCAGTAGGGTCCCAGTAGTTGGTATGATCAGTAGGGGTCCATTTGGTTGGTATGATCAGTAAGGGGTCCCATTGGTAGGTATGATCAGTAGGGGTCCCAGTAGTTAGTATGATCAGTAAGGGGTCCCAGTGGTAGATATGATCAGTAAGGGGTCCCAGTGGTAGGTATGATCAGTAGGGGTCCCAGTGGTAGGTATGAATCCCCTAGTGGATCATTTGGTTTGGTATGATCAGTAGAGGTCCATTTGGTTGGTATGATCAGTAGGGGTCCAGGTGGTTGGTATGATCAGTAAGGGGTCCCAGTGGTAGGTATGATCAGTAAGGGGTCCCAGTAGTTGGTATGATCAGTAGGGGTCCCAGTAGTTGGTATGATCAGTAAGGGGTCCCAGTGGTTGGTATGATCAGTAGGGGTCCCAGTGGTAGGTATGATCAGTAAGGGGTCCCAGTAGTTGGTATGATCAGTAAGGGGTCCCAGTGGTAGGTATGATCAGTAGGGGTCCCAGTGGTTGGTATGATCAGTAGGGGTCCCAGTAGTTGGTATGATCAGTAAGGGGTCCCAGTGGTTGGTATGATCAGTAGGGGTACCATGTAAATTTTGGATGACAGTAAGGGGTCCCAGTAGTTGGTATGATCAGTAAAGGTCCCAGTAGTTGGTATGATCAGTAGGGGTCCATTTGGTTGGTATAATCAGTAGGGGTCCCAGTGATAGGTATGATCAGTAAGGGTCCCCGTAATGTTTTGATCAGTAAGGGGGCCCCGTGGTAGGTAGATCAGTAAGGCCCAGTGGGTTTGGGATAATCAGTAGGGTCCCCTTTTGGTTGGTATGATCAGTAGGGGTCCCAGTGGTAGGTATGATCAGTAAAGGTCCCAGTAGTTGGTATGATCAGTAGTGGTCCCAGTAGTTGGTATGATCAGTAGGGGTCCCAGTAGTTGGTATGATCAGTAGGGGTCCAGGTGGTAGGTATGATCAGTAAGGGTTCCCTGTGGTAGGTATGATCAGTAAGGGGTCCCAGTGGTTGGTATGATCAGTAAGGGGTCCCAGTGGTTGGTATGATCAGTAGGGGTCCCAGTGGTTGGTATGATCAGTAAGGGGTCCAGTATTTTGGGATGATCAGTAAGGGGTCCCCGTAGTTGTATAATCAGTAGGGTCCCAGTTTGGGTTGGGATGATCAGTAGGGGTCCCAGTGTAGTATGATCAGTAGGGGTCCCAGTGTGGTTATGATCATTTGGGGTCCCATGGTTAGGGATGATCAGTAGGGGTCCCAGTGGTTGGTATGATCAGTAGGGTCCCAGTGGGTTGGATGATCAGTAAGGGTCCATGTTTTGGTATGATCAGTAGGGGTCCCAGTGGTAGGTATGATCAGTAGGGGTCCATTTGGTTGGTATGATCAGTAGAGGTCCATTTGGTTGGTATGATCAGTAGAGGTCCATTTGGTTGGTATGATCAGTAGGGGTCCCAGCTGTAGGTATGATCAGTAAGGGGTCCCAGTAGTTGGTATGATCAGTAAAGGGGTCCCCGTGGGTTTGGGATGATCAAGGGGAAGGTCCCAAAGTGTTTTGGGGAAGATCTAAGGGCCCATGTTTTTGGTTTGTAATGGATCAGTAATGGTGTCCCCTTTGGGTTGGTTCTGATCCCAGTAAGAGGGTTCCCAAAATTGTTGGTATTTGATTTAGGAAGCCCAATATGGGTGTCCCTGTATTGTATAATCAGTTAAGGGGCCCATTGGTAGATGTCATAGGGTCCCCAGTGTTGTATGCATCATAATTCAGATTTGGTAAGAACAATTAGGGGTCCAACGTGGTTGGTGGCAGGGGGGTCCCAGTGTGGTTGGTATAGATCATTGGTTCCCGTGGTTTTTTTGAAAACATAGGGGTAGTATGTTTTAAAATTTCCCTTATTAATTTTGTATTTTTTTTAATTTTTGGGGTCCCCGTGTTTTTTAGATATTAGGGGATCTGGTTGTATGATTATAGGGTGGGCAGTAGAAAAATTTGTACATTTAGGGGTCCCAGTGGTTGGGTAATGTCAGTAAGGGGTCCCAAATTGGTTTGTATATCAAATTTAATGGTCCCATGTTGGTATTAGTAGGGGTACCCAGTGGTTTGGTATGTTCAGGGTGCGCCCCGTTAATATGAAGTTGGTGGTCCCAGTGGTAGGTATTTTAAAGTCAGTTATTTGGGTCCCGCGTAGTTGGTTGACATAGTGGCTCAGTCCAGTTGTTTTTAATTCATAGGGGGGTTTTTTCCCCTTTTTAATATCAGTTAATCCCATGAGTTGGTTTATCATAAGGGTCCCTTTGTTTGATCTTTTTTTCCCCTGGTTGTTTCTGGGGAAAGCACCATCATAATGGAGCTGTCATGTCCTGTAATTACAGATCTCAGGATGCCAGTCTGAACAGAGCCTTAAAACCTCAAGCGGTAACCCCCAGCCAGCATTGTCTACAGAGCCTGCAGAACCTTCAGCCGATAGAGTTGTCTCTTGCTTTTTTTCCTCTACATAATTATTATTATAAAAGCATAGACTTTAGCCCGTAGCATATACCTCCCTTGAGGAAGCGTCAGCGAAACGCGCGTCGGGGTGGCACGGGGGTCTAGCTGTCACGGCTCAGTTACGTATCCAACGGACACCCCCATTACGGTATAGTAACATTGCAGTTCCAGGACGTAGACATTTTTTTTCCCTTGGTATACTATGCAGGAGGTAGTTTGTTTAATTACTATTTTTCGCATATATTTTTTTAATTTTTGTATATATCTATATACTTGCACCTTTACGGGACCCTAGACCCCCGTGCTTATTTTTTAGCATTTTTATCTGGGTGATGCTGGTTGTATTGTATTATATTGGTGAAATGTCATTTGTAATTTTTGAATAAAGTTTTGTACATCTTTCATGGGTTTCCCTCATTTTTTTGGGTGAATTTAGCCGGTAGCAGCTGTCACATTGGTGCCCTCACTGTGGTGTACTATTAGCACTGAACATATTGTTGTATATAACATAATTATCAATGCTATGCTGCTCATGTGGGCTCTTTAGTACGGCGGTATTTCTGCAGTGCATGGCTCTTGGGTATGGCGGGGTTCTGCGACCCAGTAACCTAGGAGGGGAGTTTGGCGAGTCGGTGCCAGCAGTGGTAGCAGGGCATTGCCTCCAGCGCCAGAGGTCAGTTCACCCTTCTTGTGTCCCTGCTCTGTACAGCTCTGCCTCCTGCACACCTCAGCTGGTCTCAGTATTTCTCAGGCTTGTCTATCTCTTAACTCTTTATCACTTATCTTGTGTGTGGTTCTTATTCCCTCCTTATCTTCCCCATCTCAGCAAGTTCAATCTTTCCTCCACCTCACTGTATTTTGCCTGTTCTTCATATCTCTATGCTTCCGTTCCCCCTCTCCGGTCTGCCATCTGTCTCTCCCGCTTCCTCTCGTCCGGTCTTCCTCCCCCCCCTGCTGTTGTTTTCTCTTCACAGTTAATCCCTCATATATCTTTTTTCCTCTCCCCAATGTTTCCCACTCTTTCCTTCCTCCCTGTCTTAGGGACATACCAGACCTTCCTCCACCCCCTGCCTTTTTCCTGTTTCTCATGATCAGTCTGTCCTTTCCCCACTTCTTGCCTGCTGCTCCTCTTATCTTTGTACAGCACACTCTTTCCTTGACTCCTTCTTTCTTTCATTTGTTTCTCCCCTCCCTGCCTGCCCCCCTTCCTTCTCCTCATGTCTCTATCTTATTGCTCACATCTGACTCTCCCAACCGTCCTTGCACTGCCGATCCTGGCTTCTTCCTTTATGACAGATCTGTATTTTATCTGGTGTTGTGTCCTATAGTGGCTGACCCTCACTCCCCAGCCTGATGTTCTTCTTCCTCTTCACCAGAATCCTGTCTTCTTCCTCTTTTTTTTTTTATAATATTTTTCTCTGAATATTTTGCTTCTGCTTTTTCATTTTACATGCATGCTTTTCATGTGACAGGCTCATCTCTGTATGTCCATCATCCTCCTCCTCCTCTCTCCGATTCCCCACAGTGACTTCCTGTCTTACCTCTTCTATTATTCTGCACTTACGGCTTTCTCTTTTCCTCTTGCCTTCATCTATCCACCTCTTTCCCCAGTTACACTTTATAACCCCTATTATGCTATTCCTTCTCATCTTCTTTTCTTATCTATCTTGTGAATTTCTTGGTTTTTTTTTTTGCATTCTCTTATATCTTAGATGCTGCCCCTCTCTCCTCCTATTTTTTTCCATTCTCTCTTCTTCTCCGCTCCACCTGCCCTCTCCCCTCCCCGTTCTTCTCACATGTCCACCCTCTCTTGCTTTCCATTTATTTTTTCATCTCTGTGATTTTTTTTCATTGCTCTTTTTCTATTTTCCATCTCTGCACACTTATCTCACTCCGCATCCCCTCCCGTTGCTTACTTTTCTCATCCCCCTCCTCACATTTCACAGTCTCTTTTTTCCACCTCTTTCTCCCTCCTGTTCTTTTTACCTCTGCTGCTTTCTTTCATCACATCTTCCTGTTGTTCCTCCACTTCTCCTCTCTGTCTCCTTCTTATCTTTTTCATCTTTCTTCCTCTTTCTCTTACAATACAGCTCCTTCTTTACTTCTTCCTCTCAGGCCAATACCGTCCCCATCCTCCATTTCTCGTGCTTGTCAAACTCTTCCGTTACATTGTGGGAAAGAGTTCCTCTCTATATTTCCAATTTTCTGCAGTGCACGTCTTATTTTCCCTTCTATCTCCCTTTAAAGTTTTTTTTTCCCTTTTTTAAAAAAAAATAAAATAAAAATCTTTTTTACATGACATTTTTGTTCTTATATTCTATGTACATTCTATGCGTAACATTAGCTTTGTGATCAACCCTCTTTTGTAGAATATAATATAGGCAATAAAGTTATTTGCTGGCATGAGTCATGAAGCATGACTGATCGTTTGAATGTGTTGTAAGAAAAATCAACAATGGTAGTATGCTAGGAAGACTGGCCTTATGTGCAATGTACTTTGCTGACAGTGTATAAAGCATTTGTGCTTACAGAACCTGGTGAGGAAATTAAGGAAAATATAGTATTTCACCGCCGGATGTTTAGATGATGTATTACTAATGAATTCACTAGTCACACACAGCTTGTCCTAATACCCCACTGGTTAATCATCCCAAAGTGTAAATTCCAAAAATCCTGCGTAGGTTTATTTGTGTGATGTTAGGCCTAAAAATTATATTTTCCTTTTGTACCATGCGATTAAATGGAGACCCAGTTCAGTGGTCGGAACACTTCAAACTTTTTTAGGTTTTTCAGTAATAAATGTTTAAATATTTATAATTTCACAAAATACAGACTGTTTTTACTTCGAAAAGATAGTTTGTGAGAAAGAAATATAAAAAAAAAAGTGCTGGAGTACTTTATGGTCAAATCTATACATCCACATTCATCTGTGATCTAAAACCTAGGTAGACATGTATGATCGGGTTTTTCACTCTCAAATGCGCCAAAGTGAGTCGGCTTTGCTGTCCAATGCGCCTAATGTATATGTTAGGCGCATTGTTCGTAAGACTCGACACTTTTTAATGCGCCTAACATGAAGGGGTGTTCTGGAGGCGTGGCACACCACACTCGTAATATTAGGCACATATATGAATGTGGTTCGGCAAAACTAGGCGCATTACTGCTCCGACAGGCAGACCTATCTCAATGTGGTCTGTCTGAGCCTGAGGAGTCTAAGTGGAGATAGATTTGCTTTAAGGGGCAAAAATATCTAATATTTCTAATATTTCTCAACTTACATTAATAAAAAGCCATTTATTATAATTATCAAACTGTATAAATTTAAATTATTTAAATTTAATAAAAAAGTTATATAAAAATATTATAAAAATATATATCCCAAAAATATAAAAATATCTCCAATAAAATGTATTTAAAATTAATACAATCTAAAACTGATTTTACATTAAATAACCCACTGATGACATTGTTCAGATTTTTACTACATTAAATTTGATTTTTTTTTGCTGCTCTCACACTTTATCCTACTATACATACAGAAAGAGCCAGCACACCACAGGTCTTGCTGGGACCTGTGGTCCACCAAGCAGGATCAGTCCCATAGTTTCTATTCACTGACATGCTATTCTAATGACGTCTCTTTTATTTCCGGCCTATCTTTAGCCTTTATACATGTTAGGTCCATTACTAATGCGCCTAAGTCCCGTAATGCGCCAAACACACAGGCGAGGTGCAGTGAACTTTAGACACCATTTATGAACGCACACAAACCACTTTCATACATCAAGCGCATTATACACTGAAAAATAGATTCAAAAATGCACTTCGATGCGCCTAGGTAGATGTTTTTCGATAGTGTTTACCCTTGATCCATTTTTTTTTATGATCAGAAGAGCAATGAGTTAGGTAAGGGTTAGCGCATGTCCCCACGGCACGGGTTTTCGGACGGTTTTTCAGCCGGTTTGCGGTTTTTCAGACCGCCTGAAAAACCAGCTGAAAATGAGCACAATTGTGCGCTATGGAAAACCCGTGCTGAAGCCCCCACTGCACGGGTTTTTCCGACGGGCGTTTTTTCTGCCCGTGGTCCAGCCGCAAAACATTGAACATGCACATTCTTCCGTCTGGTTTTCGGACGGAATATGTGCATGCCAATGTAGAGGGGGAGGGCTTTTCTTCGCTTATCGCGGAGAAAAGCCGCCCCCCCCCTGCGGCCGTGGGGACGGCCGCAAAACAGGACAGATTCCGGCCGGCAAACCGACCGGGATTTGTCCTGTGCCGTGGGGACACGCCGGTAGGGTAAGGTACTGTAAGGGGACGTTCACACGATTATATGTTCGTCGCCTTGAGCGTGTTTGTTTCCTGGTTGACATTCCGTGTTTGTCAGCGTGGAAAGTTTACTAGGAACTGATCCGGACTGCACCAGGCAAATTTCTGCCTCCTATTCTTCAGTATTTGATGGCAGGTAAACACCTCAAAGAATTGACATGTCAGTTCTTTGCAGGCGTGCACAGTATGCTGATTTTACATTGGAATCAGTGACTGATAAATTGAACATTGTGTGAAGCTTATTTTAGAGCATATTTTGACACGAAATATGCCCCAAAATAAACGTCAAAACCACTGTGTGAACATGCCCTAAGAATTTCCGGTTGCTGTCTCTGCTTTGCCAGCTGGCACTATGTATAGTGTATTTTAAAGGGGTTTTCCAGTTTAAAAATAAGTGAACTAGAGCTGGGTAATAAAACTTAAAAAAAAACTATCTTTTGTACTTCCTACCATTCCAGCACTGACACTGATGGAAGTGTCTCCCAGTTCTGCAGCCAACTTGTAAGAGCTGTAGCAGTCATGTACCTACCATTTCTCCTTGATCTCACTGCTCAGGAAGTGAATCGTTTGAAAACAGTGATGTTAAGGGAATAGCGTGTGACCACTGAAGCCACTGACTCGCTGCAGTGGTCAAGGGTTGGATGATAACAGGAGATAGGGGGGACAATGCCGGCAGCATCAGTATTGGAACGGCGGTATGTATGTATTTTTTTGGTTTTATGAACCACCACTGAAAAATTATATTCTATTTTTCATTTTTAAACTGAAAAATCCCTTTTAAATGGGTGCTCTCACACGTGCACTTTCGTGCTGCCGGTCAGCTCAGAGCTAGCTAGCTATGAGCCAACCACCCAAGAGAATGAAAAGGGCGGTGCTTGCAGCCATGTGCCCCATTCATGTATATTGGAGTTCCGACTATAGCCTAACGAGTGTGCTCAGCTATATTTGGAACACCTATAGAAATTAATGGGGAGTTAGCTATGAGCCAACCTTCAGCACGGAAGTGCACTTGTGGGAACATCCCTTAAAGGGGTATTCTCGTTTCACCATTTGGCAGCAGTTTATACTGGTTGCTAAGCAGAGTTTGTGAAATGGAGGGGCATGTTTCTCCTCCCAGTAGGGCATATCTTCTCTCTCTGCTGACATGTCCCAAAGTGTGCACGTGAGAATTCATTCTGTGTGAGCCGGGGGAAGGGAACGGTTCTCAGCTGTCGTTGGAAGTGAAAAGCTAAGTGCAACTTCAAAGTGTATATCTACATTTCTCACTCTCTCTACATACTATGTAATTAGAATGGGCATTAGACAGAGAAAAAAAAATCGCCCTTCTTTCCCAGAGTCCTGAATGCCACTCACACACAGTGATTTATCATGCAGATTATTACACCTCTGACCTCTTCAGATCTGCAGAACACTTTATCTGTTTGTGTTTACATGGGACTGCACATGATATCTCTCTGCTGCAGGACCTCTGATCTCTCTCTCTTTTTCTCTCTCTCTCTTTTTCTCTCTCTTTTTCTCTCTCTCTCTTTTTCTCTCTCTCTCTCTCTTTTTCTCTCTCTCTCTCTCTTTTTCTCTCTCTCTCTCTTTTTTCTCTCTCTCTCTTTTCTCTCTCTCTCTCTCTCTCTTTTTCTCTCTATCTGTTCAAAAGCACTAAACAAACAGCCCGTTCTCCTAAACCATAGCACTTTGCTTATGGTAACCAAGGATGGACATGCTTAGATTTTTGGTCCCCTCATTTTCAACTATGATCTTCGTAGCAACAAAACCCCTTTAAACTATATGTAAAGGGTTTTAGTGTTCTATAGAAGGGGATTGAGTAAGTTCCTCCTTTTAGCTGAACATTATTGTACTAAAGAAAAGTAGATAATTATTAAAAGCATTCAGTACAGAGTAAAAATCCTCAATATTTAGTCAGTATTTTTAGTTTCCCACATAATTATTTATCACATACCGAACAAAAATGTGATGTGTATAGCTTGTTGCCTAGGGTTACGACCTGTAGTTCCACTTCAGTTTTTCAGTCGAGCTTGCTCAAGTTCTAGCAATACAAGTTATAATAGGGGGAGCTATTAAACACCAGAGCATGTGAGGGGCACAGCAGGAGGGGAACACAATATGAGATGCACAGGATGCTCTTCAGCAGCCAGGAAAACACATTGGGAAACGTAGACTGCTGCCTACATGGGCTGCCGCTTAAGCCAAGCCCGCTGTTGCTGCACTGAGGAGGAGCACATAGGGGGCAATGGTGTGACAAAAAGGGGTGTGTAGGATGTAACATCATTGGGCCTCATTTTTCAGAACTGTCTAACAGTAAGTCTGTCTCTGTTACCCATTAGCAAGTAATTGGAGCTCAGCTTTTACTTCTTTTACTGTGCTTGAAAAATTAAAGCTGGGTAACAGAGACAGTGCCCTATTTAAAACTGTAGGGTGCGATCCTGCTGCAGCAAAAATGCATCCAAACACGCACCTGCGTGCTGGATGCGTGCCGGATGCATTTTACCCAGCACTTTTGAATGTGTTCTTCGGAACCAAAACGGATCCAGAAATGGATCCAACCTGCCATGTGAACATACCTTTAAGGTTTTGACTTATCCAGTAGACCACTCTTTCAAAATCATAGTCAACCCATTGAAGTGGTGTTCTGGCACAGTTTTATTTGTTGAAAAAATACAATATTACAAACAATATAGTAATATTTTGGTTTTGTAAGGATTCCCTTTGGATTGCTGCGACCATTCCTTTCTGTCCCACCCTATGGCAATTCATCTTATTTACAGTGTGCAGGGTGAACTTTCAGTATGAATATTAACACTGCTTATTGTTTTAGGCCCTTGTGGTGACAAAAACATCTTGGGTGACATCTATGATTTGTGGCGCTTAGACGCCAATTTTTCTGCGCATATAAATAGTGTAGGATGCGCCTGATTTATGCACCCGCTCTACTGCAAGTCATAAATCAGGAGCATTCTAGCGCTAACATGACCATTCTGGCTCAGGTAAACCACTTTGAAAGTGGTTTACCTGTTCCAGCAGTAATGCGTCTGGAATTGCCATACTGAAGTTATAAATTTAGTGCACCCCCCATCCCTCGAAATCATGGCCATTACCAAGTGCCGCGGGCTCTCTGTAATGCGCTTGATATTGGTGTGCGGCAGGTTTAAAACTATTGTGAACGGGCCTGCGCTAGATGTCGGGATGAAAAGTCGCAAGACTTCTGGCGCAGGCCCGTTCATACATGTCGCCCCTTGTCTGAATTTTTTTCCCATCATTTTACTCTCCACTCCAGGATGTCTTCCACGCTACAAAGGTTCTAGGGCACATTGCCTCAAACCACTTGCCTCTTTTTTTTTTTTTTTTTTAACCCTCACAAAGTGTGCTAAGACTCTTCTTCATCTTTGTCACATAAAATTACGGCCTCAGCTCAAGGCCCACGTACAACTTAACTCGTATCTTTCAAATTAATTATGCTGTTGTTAAAAGGGTTTCGCTTTATCAGCTGTCCATGTGGGTAGCAGACTAAAGTTCCCATCATGCACTTCTGACATCTATGTCAAACTACTACCCTTCGCATTTATTCCTCTGGCCACGGAAAAGCAAGTCTCCCTTCAACTGTGCGTTTCACTAAGTGCTGCCTTCTTGTTGAGCCTCTCAAATTACTTTCTAGTTGCAACTCCTACCCATCCTTCACTGTTTTGTAGTCAAATTGCTCTCCCACCTTTAAAGGTATGTTCACACAATGTTTTGGATCCGTTTTTTTATCTGTTTTTTACCAGAAGAGACACTGCATCCAAAAAACGTATCCAAAAATGCATCTGCAGTTGGTTTTTTGGATGCCTTTTTTCACGCGTTTTTGGATGCGTTTTTCGGATCCGTTTTTCAATATATATACAAAGTAAATGCTTCCAGCACTTTACATGTGTTTCAGATGAAGCCCAATAGAGGGCGCTTCCAGCATTTTACATGCGTTTCAGATGAAGCCCAATAGAGGGAGCTTCAAGCATTTTACATGTGTTTCAGATGAAGCCCACTAGAGGGCGCTTACAGAATTTTACATGTGTTTAATCTTATAAATCACTTTTTATATGTGTTGAATTATATAAAAGCAGGTTTTTTTTATAGAATGGGTGTTAATAGAAATTATAGAAGTCTTTACTAATACATTTATTAAGGTTTTAGATAAATAGTTTATTATAGAATGTTGAGTGGTTTTAGTATTATACTTCATCTGAAACACATATAAAATGCTGTTAGCTCCCTCTATTGGGTCATTAGGTTACTAAAGTTCAAACAGTTCTAGATCAAATGAGACCTCTAGGAGACGATTTACTGTATTACACTTAAAATTTTAATCCAACGCGTTTTTCAGATGCGTTTTTCGTATCAAAAGCACATCCAAAACGTACCCAAAAGTATGTTGCGCTTTTGGACCCATTTTTTCGGGCTCCAAAAGCGCACCACGTTGTTTCCTATGGGAATTTCACTTGCGTAAAACACAAAGTAGAATTGACATGTCAATTCTTAAAACGGATCCGAAAAGCGCATTGAAAAGACGCAAGTAAACACGTAGCAGCGATCACTCGTCTGAACGGAGATGCGTGTTTGACATTGAAACCAATGAAAATCACACTGCACATTGTTAGATACGTTTTTTGGATCCGTTTTGGATCCGAAAAAACGGATCTGAAAAACGTGTGTGAACATACGCTAACTCCTAGCACTGGAATTGAGCATGCTCGACTGGTAAACTGAAATTAAACTACAGGACATAATCCAAGGCAGTGAGTTGTAATGATCATATTTTTGGGCCAGTAATCGGCAAGTGATTATGTGGGAAACTACTAAAAAGAGATCACTACTATCTATACTTTGCACTGCAATTTTTTTTAACTATGAGTTGAATTGTGCATATTTGAACATCCCTTTAAACCAAGCAGAAAAATAATAAAGATAATGTTATTTTTGAACATTTTGAACAAAATAAAGCAATTATCTGTACAGAATCTGAAAATAACAGAAAATAGATTGTGACTGCAGTTATGGATAGGAATATTTTCGATTGCGTGGCTATTATCTCGCTTTACAGAAGTGAGCCATGCATGGTCCATTCAAGCAGATAAAGCAAGCACACAAGGGAGTAAGTGGTGTGGAGCAAGCATGCCCATACACGTTCATATACCGCATCTGCTGGTAGGAAGCTGACTTGGCTTTACAATATGCTGCATGGTCTCAAACAACCCGCATGCCCAATGTCTGCCTTTCATATGAATATAGATTTGACCATGCAAATGACGACGCTTACTCTTTTGAAAGCCCACTTTCACATGGCCATAATACAAGCACATTATCACATTCATATCATAGCAGCAATATCCCGACCTCCCGCTCTTCTGCTGAATTGGACTTCGATTGTCATAGGATGTATGGCCATCTATGTCTGGTTCAGTAGAACTGCGGGTGGTCTGGATATTACAGCTATAATATGAACGCTAAAAAGGGTCTCTGTTACATTGTTTAAAAAAATGTTTGGAAAAATGTAACACACTCCTGGCCCCTTTAACTTGTCTCTCCTTTTGTCTCTTTTGCGTCCCTTGTGCGCTCTCTTCCTCCCCCTTCCCTGGTCGCTTTCTTTTCTTTTCTCCTCTCTTTTCCTGTCCTCCCTCCCTATGTGACAGTGTCCCTTGTTTCTGCAGCTGTCTCCTCCTCTGTCTGACTTTTTTTTTTCTTTGTCTGGCTCTTACACCCTCTTCCTATTTAACCCTTACTTTTCTCTTACCTTGTGACATACCTTGTAGCTTGCAGATAAGGTTGGTATTTGCCATTTATTTGTTATTTTCAAGTACCCATTGTATTCCTGCATTTCGTTGGCTTTTTGCTCTGATCATTTCTTTGTGTGCCCACTGCCGAAGCTTTTAAAAGTCACCTGTTGCTATCATTTAGTAATATGCATATCATATTGGACACAATTGCTGCCAGGTTATTTTTTTCATGTGAGAAGGTGTGGCCTTTCAGGCTTTCTAGTTTGTAAAAGGAATATTACTATACAAATTCATTTATTGCTAAATTATGTATATATATATATATATCTCCATATAACCAAATATATATATGTAGTGCATTCACACAGCGCAGTTTTGGTGCAGTTTTTACTGCGCTACAATTATGTGCCTTTATTACCATCAAACTTTTTACATTTATCTAAACCGTTTGGAAAGTGAGTTAGCAATTAGTGTATTTGTAATCCACAAGACTTCACACACAGTAATTGATTACTTACTTGAAACACCTTTCTGAACAATTTAGACAACTGAAAGAAGCACGCTAGAAATAAAGGCAGTTTAATTGGTGCGGTTAAAGCTGCACCAAAACTGCGCTGTGTGAAAGTACCCATACATTTATTAATAAATTCATTTGTTTAGTAAATATATTAATTTACTATTGTTTGACAAATTATATATATAAATATATATACATATTTGACCTATCTTCTCAGTCTGCAGAAGACTATAGGCTTCTTTCTGCCTAGCTAGTAGTTTGTGCTCCATTTACAGATTACTTTAATCAGCCAAAACATTAATAATACTGTTGTGTAGGTTCCGTTTTGGTACCAGAACACATCTCACCCATCAAAGCCTGAACTCCGGAAGACTTCTGATATCTTTTGCTATCTGGGGCCAAGACGTTAGCAGCAGATTCTTTAAGCAAGTTGTGAGTTGGGGCATCCATGGATAAAACTTCTTTCTACGATATATCCCACAGATGAGAGAATTGGGGACTTAGGAGGCCAAGTCAGCTCCTTGAACCATCATGTTTCTCAAATCATTCTTGAATAATTTTTGCAGTGTAGCAGGGCACATTAAAGTTTACCCAGCAGAACTCTGTCCAAAGAATCATATTGTGTCTGCTAGCTTACTTTTTTTCCATAGTGCATCCTGATGCCATATTTTTCCCAAGGTTAGGAATATAGAGGTACATATATATATATAGATATATATATATATATAAATATAGTTAATATATATATATATATATATATATTATATATATATATAAGACGCATGAGCATCAGAACTGGACCATGGCAGAAGGTGGCCTGGTTTGAGATAGAGATATATTTTGATAAAACCAGGCCACCTTCTTCCATGGTCCAGTTCTGATGCTCATGCGTCCACTGTAAGTGTTTTCGGTGGCAGACAAGGGTCAACCTTGCACTCTGACTGGTCTAAGGCTATGCAGCCTTATACAAAGCAAACTATACTGCCTTGTGTAATCTTTGTTTTACAGCCAACATTGTCTTTTTTCAGGAATTTATTCTACACCATTCTGTAGGATTAGAATATACAGGCTAGTCTTTGCTTCCCACACGCATCAATGAGCCTTAGGCACCTGTATGGCAGGCTCACCAGTTGATCTTTTTTGTGCTACTATTGGTAGGGACTAACCACTGCATACTTAAAAAAATTACACAAAATCCACCACAATCTGATACTACACTCCTTGACAGGTACCAATGTAATGGGGTACTTAAAGGGGTTGTCTCACTACATTGATTCATCTTACCTCAGTCCTGTTTTCTTGGTTTCATTTTGAATTCAGGGGCGTGTTTACTGGCTTCTACTAGGCTGCAGTAGAAGCCAGGTCTGTAGCTATAGCAACCAGTGCTTGCAGCCTATCATGAGAGATCAAACAGGTCTGTAGCTATAGCGACCTGAGGAGCTGATGCAGCCCATACAAGAGGGGATAGCTCAGAATAGGTAGGATACTGTTAATGGACACATATTGTAAAGTGACTTGTTTTCGAAAGATCTTTAACATAAAAAGCAATCCTTGTAGTGAGACAACCCCTTTCATGCTATTTGTTTCACATGTGAGTGGTCTTACTGTTATGGCCGATCAGCATATAAGCTGAGCCTATACTTTATTGATAGATGAGCAGATTTATCAGTAGTGACTGAAAGTCTGAATTTCCAATTATAGCATTATCAGTTGTCAAAGTTTGAAATGTTAATTGTAAATTGGTAATCACTGATGGTTAACAAACAATGGGGCAGATCTACCAATGTTTTTACAATGGTATTTTGAGAGAAATAAGCTAAATAATACAACATTCAACCAAATGTCAGAATTACAAAAGCCCCTGCACCGAGACAGACTGTTGCACCAGTATTAAGAAATCTCCCCCAATAGTTATTTTTTGTTCAGATTCCATCATTTTTCATGTGAAAGATGGTGCTACATGCACAGCTATTGATTCTTTCAAGTCGATAGGCACCTCAATGGATCCCAAGTTATTAATCATTGTGACACATCTGCCTATGCATCATGGTTCTTCCCATTATATACAGAATAGAGCCGAAGACTAAAACAGTGTTGTTGGAAACAATTAACTTATATGGATTTGTTCAATTTCCATTGCAAATACCAACATGTCCCTCAGCACTGTAAAGAGCTGGTCACCAGTCACATTGGCATAAAAAATTGAATTTCCTTGCCTCAGACCAGGTCCACCATCATGGCAATATTGGCTGTACTGCTGTCAGTGGTACCGATCAAATTTTTTTTTAAAAAGACCTGCTGATATGATGCAAGATAGGATCTGGTAGTGGGGAGAAGGGACCTCCAGATGCCTTGGCTGTATGGGGCGCCTAATAAATCTTAGGGAAGCCCTGCCTCGGGCACTCAGTCACTAGGAAATCTTTCAGGGGAAAGAAAACCAGAGAACCCAATGAAAACCTACACAAATAGATTATACAGAACCATTCTATAATCCCATCCACCTATTAAATTCCTTCTTTCTCATGGTTCTCAGAAGGCAAACTCACTCAATGAATGACTAACTGGGTATTCACAGTATATTTTAATTATTTATATATACAGTTGAAACCAAAAGTTTACATACCCTAAATAAAAATATGCATGTTTTTCTCACTATCTGACATGAAATCAGAATAAACCTTAACTGTTTTAGGTCAATTAGGAACCAACATTATTTATATTTGCCAAATGTCAGAATAATGAGAGGGAATTTTTTTAAGGCATTTTTATTACTTTCTGCAAAGTCAAAAGTTTACACACACTAGGATTACTAAACCTTTAAACACTTTGGGACAGCCAATATGATGACGTTATGTCTTTGGAAGCTTCTGATTGGTTTATTGGCAAAAACTGAGTTAATTGGAGACATATCCTTGAATGGCTTTTTATGCACAACAGAAACACACTGCTTCTGTGTGTAACATCATTTGAAAGTCTAAAAAAGAATCAGCCAAGATATCAGCACAAGTCTGGTTCATCTTTGGGTGCAATTTCCAGATACCTGAAGCTGCCTCGTTCATCTGTACAAATAATTATAGGCAAGTACAAACAAGATGGGAATGTCCAGCCATCATACCGCTCAGGAAGGAGACGGGTTCTGTGTCTCAGAGATGAACGTGCTTTGGTCCGACATGTGCATATCAACCCAAGAACAAAAGCAAAATGCCTTCTGAAGATGATGGCGAAAGCTGGTAAGATTGTATCATTATCAGCAGTGAAACGAGTACTGTATCAACATGGGCCACTCTGCTAGGAGGAAGCCAATACTCAAAAAGAAACATATAAAAGACAGATTAATGTTTGCAAATGCACACAGGAACAAAGATATACATTTTTGGAAACATGCCCTGTGGTCTGGTGAAACTAAAATTGAACTGTTTGGCCATAATGACCAGTTTTGTTTGGAGGAAAAAGGAAGAAGCTTGGAAGCCTAAGAACACCATCCCAACTGTGAAACATGGGGGTGGCAGCATCATGTTGTGGGGTTATTTTGCTGCATTAGGGACTGGTGCACTTCACAAAATAGATGGCATTATGAGAAAAGATGATTATGTGGCAATACTTAAGCAACATCTCAAGACATCAGCCAGGAAGTTAAAGCTTGGACGGAAATGGGTCTTCCAAATGGACAATGACCCGAAGCATACTGCAAACTGGTTACAAAGTGGCTTAAAGGAGTTGTCTCATTACAAGCTTTCAGCCCACTTCAATGCTCTGGCAGCAAAGCATTTTTGAATTGAGGGGCGTGCTTCTTGTCTGCCTCTTCTCCTCCCTCTTCCCCCCTCCCCTCAGCACTCAGTAAGCTCTCCTCCGTCACTTCGATACAGCAGGGGGGGGGGGGGGGGGGGGGGTTTGCGGCCAGAGTTCACCCTGTGTGGGCTTGCCTAGGTCTGCTGCAGGCTCTTGCTGCTAGATCAGCTGTATTGTCAGCTCCACGGAGACAGCAGGGAGAGGGCTGATCTATGAGTCTGGAGCCAGAGGTCTGTGAAGCTGCGATTGCTAATAGCAGAGCAGGGGGGATGTAAGTGTTCCTATACCCCCTGCTTAGCATACAAATCTTCACATCTCCAGCAATAACAAACCCTGTCAGAACAGACACAGGGCAGTTGTGCAGTGACTTACTATTATCACAATGTGTCACTAATACAGCAGAGCAGGGAGAGATATGAACCGTTCACATGCCTCCCTCATCTGTTCTATTAGTATAGTCAGAGCTCCACAGACACATCATGATTATAGTAACACACTTCATTGCTGTCACATTTTCTGACTACAGATCTACAATCTGTGTAGAGAGCAGGAGGAAGCAGGCACACACAGGGTTAATCCAGGCAGCACAGACACAGAAGCCAGAGCCTTCCCCCCTCCCTCCACTACAGAAGCATACTGTGCTGGAGGGGCTCTGTGCTCTGTATTCTGAAGGTGATGAGTCATCAGACCTGACAGCCAGTGAGATAAAGATCAACAGGTCGGCTGCTATAGAGATTTGAGAAGCTGATGTACTACTACTAACAGGAATAACTCAAAATCAGTAGGACATTTGTAATGAACATATATTGCAAAGCTGCTTGTTTTTTAAAGATCTTTTAATTAAAACCCAATCATTGTAGCGAGAAGACCCCTTTAAGGATAACAAAGTCAGTGTTTTGGAGTGGCCATAGCAAAGCCCTGATCTCAATTCTATTGAAAATGTATGGGCAAAGCTGTAAAGGCGACCTACAAACATGGCTCAGTTATATCAGTGTCACCACCAGTTACACCAGTTCTGTCAGGAGGAATGAGCCAAAATTCCTACCAACTATTTTAAAAAAATTTGTGGTAGTTTAAGGACAATGCTACCAAATACTAATGAAATGTATATAAACTTTTGACTTTTAATTTTGGTAATCCTAATTGACCCAAAACAGGTTATGTGTATTCTGATTTCATGTCAGATAGTGAGAAAACCATGCATATGTGACTTTTTATATAGCGCATGTAAACTTCTGGTTTCAAATATATATATGTATATATATATAATCATGGTTGGCGGCATCACTTATGGAGAAGGGATTGGTAACCCTTCTCTGATTCACAGTGGCGGCTTTGTCTATTACAATTAATTTATTGGTCAGAGGGAAATGTGGCTTGCTTGGCTCTTTCCCCGCACGCCTCAATGGGGATATTTTCAGCTGTGAATTGGTGAATGGTGCGGGGTGGTCACAAGCAGGGGCGGAACTGCTGGGGTAGCAGACATAGCAGCTGCTACGGGGCCCGCATCTGTAGGGGGCCCGGCCCGGGTCCTTAGGCTCCGGCCAGGGGCGGAACTACCGGGGTAGCAGACATAGCAGCTGCCACAGAGCCCACGTCTGTAGGCGGCCCGGTCCGGGCCCTTAGGCTCCGGCCCTGTTGCAGCAGCTACTGTCTGCTAACCTGGTAAGTGTTCCGTCTCTTGGCCAGGCCAGAGGGCCATGTGATGTTGCTGCCTGACCTGTCATCACTCCAGGTCCCTCATATTCAATAAACTTTACAGACAGAGCAGGGGGAGAGAGACAGAGTGGTCAGAGGAGCTGCAGTCAGTGTGTCTTCTGCTCATCACGCCCCCTCCCCCCCTCTGTCCATTATAGACACCTAAGAACATTGTGGACAGAAGAGGAGGGAGGGGGATGAATTACAATACACCAAGGCAGCCAGCATAAAAAAGGTCACCGATTCCTCTTACTGTCTGCAGGGACAGACTTTATGTAAGAAGTCGGGACAGAAGGGAGGAGGAGAAAACATTCCCAGACAGCTTAAATAGTCATCATCACAGCACAGAGTCACCTCCAGCTCTTACTGTGCTGCAGACTGTCCGGTACTAGGAAGAGGTTAATTTGGGGGAGGAGTGCAGGTGGGTATTATAACTTTATATCATGAGCTCCAGAAAGGAGGGGGATGTACTGGGGGGTGCCTACACTCAACGAGCTGCAGGATATACATGAGAAAGGTACCTGTGTCATCAGCATTTAGACCTGTATCACATCTACATCTGAGGTTCTGTTCAGAACCTACGACACAGAGGTGAAACTGGGCACCTGAGAATCCATTTTACAATGGACGCCCATGTAGGTCCCAGCTCATGCCACCTCTGAACGCCTGGGCCTCCGGTGCTCCACTTTGCTTGTCTGCCTGCTAAGGCCTTAAGCCTAACAGGCGCCGGCCCACAGTGCTAACTTGGGCGGCGTGATGATATGACATCATCGCGCCTGCCCGTGCCGAGCGCAGACTGGCCAGGACCTGAACATCGAGGGAGCGTGGAGCAGGTGAGTAAGTCATTTCTTATGTTTTAATGTTAATCTAGCTTGACAAAGCCCTGCCTGACTACATACCATATATGGCCCCTATAGCTAATTAAACCATGTCTACATATATGGGGCCCCTATACCCAACCTGACTAACTATATGGCCCCTATAACCTACATATACAGTCTCTAGGGCACCTGTGTACACTGGTATATACCTCTATATGACAGTAATATTGATCTTTATTCATATAATAGCATATAATAGCAAGAATAGGGCTATTATTCAGTAATCTGTGATCGTGTTCTGGTGGTTTATTCGGGTCCTTATGTAGTAGTGTTATTGGTAATGTTGGTGTTGGTATAGTGGATTTGTTTGGTAGCAGTACGATGGTGATATGTACAGTAAGGTATTTGCCCCTTGTATTATCTGCATTACTTAAGAGGTCCCATAAATGTTCCTGGTTTGGGAGCCAGTGGGGGGGGCCCATCCAAAAGTTTGCTATGGGACCCAGACTTCTCTAGTTACGCCCCTGGTCACAGGAGGTTCCTTCTGATAAGTGAGGGTTCCCAGAGGTGAAACCTACACCAATCAGGCACTTGTGGCATTTTCTGCTGATGTTCATTTGATGGGAATACCCCTGGAAACGTGTAATAGAAGAGAGAATACAGACCTGGACGCATGGAATCCTTTTCATATGTCTGGCATTCGTCTGATACTTGTATCCATGGCTGTGCTTTTGTATGGAACACAGTATAATGGTTAATGTTCAACCTCAGACAAAAGGCTTTATCAGGAATGCAGAGTTTCTATGAAGAAGTAATCTCATTACTGTAATACAGACCAATGACAACTTGACAGTTGTATGCGGATCACAAGAGATGTAACAATCTGTAAATCCCCATACTTCTCACCTAGTGACTAATAGCACAATGCCGGGGAATACGCATCTTGTGCTTGTAGATTGCAGTTTCACAGCTGTGCTTCTGATCATTTTCTATCAGTGAACTTCCCTGGCCAGCTGACCTGCTTTAATAAGACCTGTGACTGTATTTGTAGGTAGGTTATATATACACTGTTGCTGTTCTTACTTCTAGCTCAAGTTGCATGACCGATCTGTGAACTGATTAAACTTTTATTGAGTCATTAGATCAGCCATCTTCTCTCTCGCTATCGGTTAGTGGTGCATCTTTGTTAACCTTCGTTCTTTTTACTCACTGTATTAAAACATAAACATCAATATGATCGATTCATATGCAAGATATATGTCTAATAACTGAAACCTCTGATACTTTGGACCACATATATGAAAACTGTCTAGGACTTTCTTTGTTGCCCATAGCAACAAATCAGAGCGCCCCTTCCATTTTTTTTCAGACCAATGTATGAAATGAAAAGGGAGGTCTGATTGGTTGCTATGGGCAACAAAGAAAGTCTTAGACTTAGACCGTCTTTATACATGTGGCCCCTTGTGTTTTATGGTGTACATGGTGTAGGCTGGGTTCGCACTTTGCATTTTTCAACCGTATTGAAAGCGAGTGCAAGCAATTAAAAAAGCATGCTTTTTAAAAACACCCAGGTAGTTTTTATTAAATAATCCAAATTTCACCTGTGTTCCAAATTAGAATTAATTACAAAACATGAGGAAGCGCGGCATGTGCACGTGTGAAATGCGTGGTATCTTTATTCTTATTTCTTTTATGCTTTATATTTAAGGTCTTTTAATGACTGTCCCTTGCTGAAATTAAAACTGACATAATTTATTTGGGACATTTCCCTGTTCCCATTTTGCCAGCTTCAGTTAAAAACTTTACTTATTATTTCTATGTGCATACCTATTGATTTAGTGCCACCATAGGTCCGTATTATATACCTCATCCAATTCATTCGGATGAAAGAAGATAATTACAAAACATGTGAATCAAGCCATAGACAGACAACAATGTGAGACCAAATGTTTTCCGGCATAAATACCATTCATACTAGCCACTTACCTATAATCGGCTTTATACTTGACTAGAAAGCCACATCTCATTACTGTAGAACAGAGCCACCATCCTTTTTGCTAAGCACTGGCATGGACAGTAACCGCATAACAAAAACTATTCATTAAAGGGGTTTTCTCACCAAAATAATTAGTGTTAAACATGTAGGCAAAGGTAAATGAAGACTATTACTGAATATATAGCTCATCTGATTTTCCTTCCCTTCACAGTTACAGCAGTTCTTATATCCTGCTTGTGTACACAAGCTTTCCTAGGTTACCAACCACCTCTTTCTGCTCTTGCAGTCATGGTCAGGATGGTGATGTCACTTCCTGTAGTATCAGCAACAGAGGACCTTATTTATGTGTTTTACAAACTTTAACCTTTTAGAGCTCTGTGGCCTTGTGTCCTGTTTTTTATTTGTTTTTTTAATTGTGTATTTTTTTAAATAACTTGTAGTATACGAAAGTTGTACAAAACTACCCCCAACACTTATATCCCTCTATTCATCATCATTTTGTGCAATGACAATAAAAAGAAACTATAAAGCAGTACATTTCATGGCTCCCATGCATTACAATATTTTGTACTAATGAGTATGTTATATATTTTTATGCAGACATGAAAATGATATAACAGCAGCATACATGGTTAATTTATACAGTTTGCTCTACTATGATCCTGTGCAAAACACCAAGTCTGTATTGTATCAATTCTCTAGAAGACAGACCTGAGTTATCAATCCACTCGGCCCATCCCTTTTCAAATTTGTTCAAAGTACTACTTTTTATGTCAAAACCTTTTTTTTTTTTTTTTATAAAACCAACTAATTTTATTGATATATTCCCTCATTGTAGGACCCTCAGTATCTAACAGTTTCCTAGATAGGTACAATAATTAAGCCACCACGATTTTTTTAGGAAGAGTAGTAGGAAGATCTTCTACATAACCCAAAACACATACAAAAGGTGATATAGTAATATTGGCAGTACACTCTAAAACATTAATAAATTTATTATTTAAAACTTAAATAATTTCTATAAACACCCATTCTATACTAAAAAACTGCTTTTATATAATTCAGTACATATAAAAAGCGATTTGTAAGATTAAACACATGTAAAATGCTGTTAGCTCCCTCTATTGGGTCATTAGGTTACTAATGTCAAACAGTTCTTCTAGATTAAATGAGACCTCTAGCGGCCGATTAAGTGTATTACACTTCAAATTTTAATCCAATGCATTTTTCGGATGCGCTTTTCGTTTCAAAAACACATCCAAAACGTACCCAAAAGTATATTGCGCTTTTGGATTCGTTTTTTCGGGCTCCAAAAGTGTACCCCATTGTTTCCTGTGGGGATTTCACTTGCGTAAAACGCAAGTAGAATTGACATGACAATTCTTAAAACGGATCCGAAAAACGCATTGAAAAGACGCAAGTAAACACGCAGCAATGATCACTCGTCTGAACGGAGATGCGTGTTTTACATTGAAACCAATGTAAATCACACTGCACATTGTTAGATACATTTTTTGGATCCGTTTTGAGTCCGAAAATGGATCAAAAAACGGATCTGAAAAACGTTGTGTGAACATACCCTTAGATGTTAGTAGGACATTGTGCGATGTGGGGTTGGGAGCAATACTAAGTAAGTCACCTGAAATTAATAGTTATCTAACGGTCATTTTTGGAACGCAGAATCCTTTCCAGTCCGTTTTTCCATGTCACCAGCCTTCTTCCTTTGGAGTTCAGTAGATTATACAGTGTTTATTTACAATTAAAGTAGCTGTTAATATTTTTGTCCTGACTCACTGAAAATTAATATGTGCTAAAATTACTGTATAGGGGACTATGGATTCACCCATCTGTCATGTCATGTGCAAAAGTTGTGCTCTATTGCAGCTCTTCAATATAGAAAATTAAATGTCCTTACCCAAGAAGAGAAGGGAGGAATTCCTATTACCACCAGCAGTAATTTCCAGCAGCATCTCCCACAGGATTTGAGATAACACTACTATATTTCCAGTATTTTTTAATTCTTTTTTGTTTTATGTTTATTTAAAAAAAAAAATCCATGTGCTGATACACAGAGCTTAGGCCCTATATACATGACATTCATGCTGTACACCACTTGTATACATCAGGATATCTAAAAGGTATTGTGACATACACTGCTACAGGGTTTCATAGACAAAATGTAGTCTCTTTTGGACAATGTTTGGTCTATTTTATGGTTGTGTACTTTTTATAATCTGGACATAAAAGCATAGCCTTCTGTAGAAGTGTTAAAATAACTCGCCAAAGCCCCATTTACTTCATATCGTATTCACATCTGTCATTAGTATTGTCACAATACCTTGAAACAGGTATCCATGTGTAAATCATTACAGGGCAAGGACAATAGGGCAAATGTAGTTGCAAATAAAGCAAACATAGTCCAAAAGCAAAGTGTGATCTACTACTTAGATATAGCCCTAAAATGAGAACGGGGCTTAAAAACACTTGGTCACAGGGAATCCCACTATTGGCTCCCAGCAATATGTAAAGCGCCATTTTTTTTTTATCCTGTTCATGGTATCCATCAATATACAGTGAAAAATGTATCCTGTTGAATACTGCAGCGGGCCGTCACAGGGTCCTAGAGTTCTGCAGGTTAAATGTTGTCTGAATTGGACTGCGTTTGCCCTGTTCACTAAATGTATATGCATTCTGCATCATACATAAAAACGTGGTAATATGCATAATGTGGCAGCAATTATTTTGAACTACTGCCGTACCAATATTTGGAAAAATATCTATTTAATTACTGTGTAGGCCCCCTGTAAAAAAAAAAAAAAAAAACCTAGTGCATGCATACAAAGTTGCACTATATGTACAAAGAAATCTGATAGAAATGACAATACAGTGGTTCTTTAACATATAACATTAATTGATTCCGGGACGACCATTGTATGTTGAGACCATAAATTTATGGAAAACAGGTAATTGGTTATGAAGCCCCAAAATATGACCTCTAACATAATGTAAAATGAAGATTAAAGAAAGTTAAGCAGATAAAGCAAGTCCTTACATATAACAGTCAGAAAGAACTGCTTGAAGTGGAAAATCAGAATTTTAGCGCAAGAATTATGTTGTACATGCTGTACACTACAGTTATGATCTGTTTTAGACACTTCTGCGTCTTGACCAACAAAAGGGGTGGGGGCTCACTAAAAGGGGTCCGTGGTTTAGAGTGGAACGCTGTGTGTCAAAAAAAATGTGCCAAAATTTTAGCACAGTTAGTGGCATAATGAAAGCCAACTTAAAAATGGTGTAAAGTCTAACTTTACACTGTCTAAGAGTCTAAGGGCTAATATTGATAAATCTGGCAAAGGTTAAGAACTGCACAGGGCATGTAGTAGTTCACTGTACTATAGAAGGGCTCTACAAGACCGCCAATCACTGCTTGCACTTCACTAATATAGGGGTTTTACAAGTCATATATTCATGATAATTGGCTGGATCAGTATCTGGGACATTGTGTCTTGAAACCACACTCAACATATAATGTTCCAGGAAAGACCATACTATACTGTGCAAAAAAAATGAAGGGAACACTAAAATACCACATCCCAGATCTCAATGAATGAAATATTCCAGTTGTAATTCTTTATTCATTACATAGCAGAAATCGTTGAGAACAATAAAACATAAAAATGATCAATGAAAATCAAAATGAATATCCCATGGAATCTGGATTTGGAATGATGCTCAAAATCAACGTGGAAAATCAAGTTTCAGGCTGATCCAACTTCAGTGGAAACACCTCAAGACGAGGAAGTGAGGCTCATTAGTGTGTGTGGCCTTCACATGCCGGTGTGACCTCCCTACAATGCCTGGGCATGCTCCTGATGAGGCGGCTGTTCTCCTGGGGGATCTCCTCCCAGACCTGTATTAAAGCATCAGCAACTGGGTAGTCTGTGGTGCAATGTGGCATTGGTAGATGGAAGGAAACATAAGGTCCCAGATGTGCTCGATTGGATTAAGGTCTGGGGAACAGGCAGGCCAGTCCATAGCATCAATGCCTTCCTCATGCGGGAACTGCTGACACATGTCAGCCACATGAGGCCTAGCATTGTTATGCATCAGAAGGAACCCAGGGCCCACTGCACCTGCATATGTTCTCACAATGGGTCTGAGGATCTCATCCTGGTATCTAATGTCAGTCAGGGTACCTCTGGCTAGCACATGGAGGGCTGTGTGGCATTTCAAAGAAAAGCCTCCCCACACCATTACTGACCCACTGCCAAACTGGTCATGCTGGATATTGCAGCAGCAGAATGTTCTCCATGGCGTCTCCAGACTCTGTCACATGTGCTTAGTGTGAACCTGCTCTTATTTGTGACACATGGGTATTAGTGACCTGCTGGAGGTCATTTTGCAGGGCTCTGGTACTGTTCCTCCTTGCACAAAGGAGGAGGTAGTGGTTCTGCTGCTGGGTTGTTGCCCTCTTATGGCCCCCTCCACGTCTCATGGTGTACTGGCCTGTCTCCTGGTATCAGGTCCATGCTCTGGACACTGCTGACAGACACGGCTAGCCTTTTTGCCACAGCTCACATTGATTCTGGATGAGCTGCACTACATGAGCAACTCTTGTGGGTTGGAGACACTGACTTGTGCTACCTCTAGGGGTGAGAGGAATGACAAAATGCAAAGTGACCAAAACAACAGCCAAAAGGATAAGAACAGAGAGACATGGTCTGTGGTCACCACCTGCAGAATCACTCCTTTATAGGGGTTGTCTTGCTAATTGCCTATCATTTCTACCCGTTGTCTGTTCCATTTGCACAACAGCAGGAGAAGTTGATTCACAATTAGTGTTGATTTATAACTGGGCAGGTTGATTTCACAGGAGTGCAATTAAAGGGGTTTTGCCACAATGTAATGTTGACGTGGGATCCTCCAAAATGGGTATTTAATCACTTTTCTAAATATATGTGATTACAAAAAGTGAAGCCTGTGAGAGCTACAGCATTGCTCAGTCCCCCTTAGTTACTTGAAAGTTTACATTAGACACGACCAGCTGACAGGAGCTTATCTGGCCTCGTTTGCGTGTTTGCACTTCTTATCTGATGACAGGGAAAATGAATGAGCTTTCAAGGGACTGTGGAGAATGTGCAGTGTATGAGTCTGTCTGCTGTATAGAGAATCCACTGTTGTAATGTTATTATTTGAGTAAACTTTAGAGATGCTCCGTGCTTCCTTGCTCTCTGCTCACCCCCTCCCTCTCACCCCTGCAGAGTTCATGACAGAATGATTTGTTTATATTCTCCCCTGAACAGATAAGAGGTAAGAACTCACTTCGTGGCAAAACCCCTTTTAACTTGGAGTTACATTGTGTTGGTTAAGTGTTCCCTTTATTTTTTTGAGCAGTGTATTTTGAAAATATCCGGAGACCAATGTAACTTGGGGAACCACTGTATAGTTAATTAATGTTAAGAAGTCCATAAAAATTGATGAACATGGATGAAAATGTTCATAATGGGACATGTTTGCATGAACTGACTGAAGAGAGCCTTGCAGTTTTCATGTCTTGAGACAATATAATAACATATGTTGTTTTTCCATAGGGAAAGCCTGCCATTCTGATGGTATGTAATATGGATCGATTCACCGACTTTGGCACACAGACTGATGCTGTGGTGGTGCTGTCTCTAGCACAGGCTGCGGTTTTGGGCTTGGTGTCAGATAATGAGCTTTTTGGAGCCACCATCAGCCCAAGTGGATTTTTCCCTAATTCCAGGAGTGACTTTCCAGATAATGGACCTATTGAGGCAGAGCAACCAGAAGATGAAAGCTACATGAACACTGGGGGAAAGGTTGCCGCTGAACCACTAGAAGATGATGCTTTGGATTCGGAAAAACATCCAAAACGGAAGAAACGTCTTCCAGTCAAAGTGGTTCCAAAAATTAAATGCGAGAAACCTGAGGAGGAGACGGATGCAGGAGATATCTGCCTGGTCACAGTAGGAGCCAAAAGTGAAGAAGGTGAGGAAATGGTTTCACAAGATCCTCAGGAGCAGACATGTAACAACGCTGTACAGTACACGTCTATGAAAATGAGTGACCTCAGTACGTTCCACAGGAAGCCAAAGAGGTTTCGACACTTTAGAGAGAGACCCCGTCATGATGTGGACACCAGCTATCGACGCGTATTACCGCACCCCATGCAGAACTCCTACCCTATCCCACCTATGCCAGTGATCACGGGGAACTCTAGCTTGGACAGTATGCAAAGGCAGTGCAGTTTTGGGCCTAGCTTAATGCAAGCTAGTGACACTAGAACCCCAACAGTTGGGTCACCCAAGACAGAGGAAAATGTGCAAAGCTTTGTTTGGCCTGAACCTAACGAACATGAGACGGATACAGCTGAAACAATTGAACGCAACAAAAAGGCTCAGTTGGATAGGTTGGATATAAATGTACAGATTGATGATTCTTACCTGGTGGAGGCTGGTGACCGTCAGAAGCGGTGGCAGTGCCGTATGTGTGAAAAATCCTATACCTCAAAGTACAACTTAGTCACACACATCTTGGGCCACAGTGGCATCAAACCCCATTCATGCCCACACTGCAACAAACTCTTCAAACAGCCAAGTCACTTACAGACGCACCTCCTCACACACCAGGGGACACGACCACACAAGTGCGAGGTGTGCAACAAAGCGTTCACACAGACCAGCCACCTGAAGAGACACATGCTACTCCACACAGACATCAAACCCTACAGCTGCCGCTTCTGTGGCCGGGGCTTTGCCTACCCCAGTGAACTCAAAGCCCATGAAGTCAAGCATGAGAATGGCAGATGCCATGTCTGTGTGGAATGTGGACTGGACTTCGCTACATTGACACAGCTGAAACGTCACATCTCCTCGCACCCAGGACCCACCAGGTCCCAGTGTAGGGAGTGCCACAACTCCTTCCACTAACGCCGTCAGCTCCAAAACCACATGCTCAAGCACCACAATGTCCGACCTTTTGTCTGTAAAGAATGTGGCATGGAGTTCAGCCAAATCCATCACCTCAAACAGCATTCACTGACACACAAGGTATCTGATTTACATATGTATTTTTATATATTCTGGATTTTCTCATATACTATTGTCATGCATTTAAGTCAGGGCCTATGTTTGAACCCCTCTTTTGCTGTATAGTAGTTTTTTTTATTTTATGATATTCTTTTCGGGAAATGTACTTTCAAAGGGGTTTAAAAAGGGGGTTGTCTCAAAAGGGTTTGCTTTTTAGTGAAAGTATCCATTAGAAATGTTCTCCCCTTTTTCCTAGATACCCCTTTTTGTATGGGCGAAACCCCAAAGGCTCTATACACAACCGTTGGGGTCTCCCCGATGGGCTCCCATGCGGGTCGCAAAGTTACAGCCCTGATGTCCCAGCACTCATCCCAACAGGCCAGTAGTAGCCAGTAAACACCCCCAAAAATTTTAAAAAAATTAAACAAAAACGACTGAGGTAAGATGAAATTGATGTAGTGAAAAACCTCTTTTAAATACAAAAAAGAAAACAATGCAGTAATTGACTCCAAATAAGCAATAAACTGGTATAAAGGGAGAGATGTCCCAGCCTGCGTGGGCTTACAATCTACAAGCGTGGAAGTAGAAGACAAGGTGAGGGACAGACATGTTGGTGGTATGGAGTAGTGGCAGCAGGGTTAATGTAGGTTGTAGGCTAGCCTAAAGAGAGGGGTTTTCAGGCCTCTTTTAAAAGTTTTGAAGATGTCTATGTATGTGTGGAATTGAGTTCCAGAGTATGGGAGAGAAATTTTGAGTCATTTGTATAAGGAGCAGAAAAGAAGTCCTGTAAGGATAAGAGAATATGTGAGGGGAGGTATCGGGTGAATTAACCAATTGTCCACAAAAAAAAATCCAAATTGTGGTCAGGGTGCAGGAGACAGCTAGGCAAGTATCATCAGTTTTTTTTTTTAACCATCCTGGCCCCAGTTTCATTAAATATTTATTTAGTGTATTTAGATGTATTGGACAGGCTATGGAGAGCCCCATGTGCCATGGTTAATAGTTTTCACTGAATTCTCTGGGTAGACAGATGTTTTCTTACTATGCTGTGTCACTGAGTTTTAGCAGTTTTCAGCTTACTCTGTCTCCTCAGGCAGTGGGTGGTTCTATAGCAGTGATTAGCATAGTAAACTTCTAGGGAGCCATTACTCTGACAGTGCAGGAGATTTTTATCTCAAAAGATTCAGATAAGGCCATGCTTTCCATCTAACACATTACCTTTTGTTTAGTAAGCTTATTTTGTTAGGGTAAGTTTGCTTTGTCTCCCTCCCCCTTTAAAGGGGGTTTTCTCGCTAAAAGAATAGCTTTTAAATTGTAGGGGAAACCCCAAAAAAAAGACATTTTCCAATATATTGATTGTTTTCCCCTGTTTTCCCCAAAAAATACAATGAAATTTTTTTAACCCCCATGGCTATTTCAGTTCCCCCAAAACTGACCTTAAACAAATCTTGGGCTTTTTTTCAATGAGATAAAGAGAGTGAGTCTCACCAGGTCAGCAGTGATCAGGTCCTGTGCTGCAGACAGTAAAAAGCTTGATTTACCAATAAAAAGCC